>PVJN01053947.1:0-13567 GCA_004026805.1 Lasiurus borealis | reverse complement strand
CAGCCCACCCGCCGCGGCCGCCCCGCCCCGCCCCGCCTCTGGAACCCCCATCCCCCGGTCTCTGGCCTGGACCCCCGCGCCCTGGAGCTGGTGCAGACCCAGTGCAACCCCCGGGAACCCAAGCCCTTAGCTCAGCCTGGACCACTGGGGCTTCGGCCTCCCCCGGGGAAGCCGGGATCTGCGGCTTCTCGCCCTGGAATTCCCCCGTAACCCCCTCTGCCCTCCAGAAAGAGAAGCAGCAACAACAACAAACTCAGCAAAGGCCGGGCCATCAATTCCTCATTCACCCCCACCTCCCAGAGCGCCCCTGCGCCCAGCCAGACCAGGGCAGCCCCTACCCCCACCCTCCAGTCACCTTGGATGAGACACCCAGCCCCCTCCCTGCTCCTTCTGCTCACAGGTTCCCAGTCTCCCCACCCCCCACCCTCGGAGCAGGGGGGGGAGGGATTGGGGCTGCAATTATCTCATTGAGGAGACCGCTGGACAAGTCTTCCCAGAGGCTTAGTGCAAATAGAATGACCCAGAAGAGTAAGTCCACACAAACACTTAAAAAAAAAAAACACAAAAAAAAACAGGGACTCTATGATGCAACGGGGAGAAGCAGGGATGACAATGTCATGGTCATGATCATTGTCCCACAACATCTGCAGTGAAGGCTCTTTGCATTCCAGAGAAATTCAGGAAGCCAGAGAGGGCTGCCCAGTGCCAAACAGGTTGTGAGTCAGAGCCCCAGTTAAAAAGGGGGGAGTAGAAGGGGACTGGGCCGGTCCTGCAGGCTCTGGCTTCTCCTGCTTCCTTTTCCAGGCCATCAGCCGGGGGATCCCCATCCTGAGATATTTATTAGACTCCTACAAGGGGTCAAGGCGCGTGCCTGGAGCGGTGTCCTTGCAGGAGTGTGCTGGCTGGTAGTAGAAGGCAGTCGGGCGGGGCTGAGTGCAGGAAGCTTCCAGGGAGAGCTGGGTGGTGGGGTCCCCGCTCTCTCTGAGCTGCAGCGCCCCCACACAGATCTCCCTGCGGCTCTGGCAGTCCAGAGGGGGGTCCCAAAAGCTCCCATGAGCCGCTGGGCCTGGCTTCCGGGGCTGGGTATGGGCAAGAATTCACACAGGAGCCAGGAGGGCACGGTCTGGTCGGAAGGAAGCAGTCTGCCCGTTGGCAGGGGCCTGAGCATCTGATTAAACACCTGCCCATGCTTCACGTGGGTCTGCCAGGGCCTGGCATTTCCGGCCCAGCCCCTGCTGTCATGCCCTCCACGGACGACCCGCTTTCATGTGGGGTGGTTCTAGGACAGCGGTTCTCAACCTGTGGGTCGAAACCCCTTTGGAGGTCGAATGACCCTTTCACAGGGGTCGCCTAAGACCATCGGAAAACACCTATTTCCCATGGTCTTAGGAACCAACACACCGCTCCTCGGTGTAGCAACGTGTAGCCATGTCGTTTACTGTTGTCCTAGGAAGACTGTTACCCAGGCTACACCATGATTCAAGACAAAAAATTTCATTTATTTGTCATTAGAAATAAACATTTCACAATATACAAAATTACATATTGTTTTTGTGATGAATCCCTATGCTTTCATGATGTTCCATTTGTCACAACGAAAATACATCCTGCCTATCAGATATTTACATGACAGTTCATCACAGTAGCAAGATGACAGCGATGAAATAGCCACAGGAATAATTTTATGGTTGGGGGTCACTACCCCATGAGGAGCTGTCTTAAAGGGCCGCGGCCTTAGGAAGGGTGAGAACCACGGCTCTAGGAGAAAATTCTTCTCGTCCCACCCACCCCCACAAGTACACACCGACGGGTCGATTTATTCCATCCTCCTTGAACCTGGTCAGGCTCTGGGAAGGGCAAGGAGGAATCACCCATGGATGCCAGTCACCCCCCAAAATACCACCATTTCAGAAAACCGAGGGCTCCCTCTTTCCCACCTGTCGGTCCTCAGAATACCGCTCAGGTTGGCGAGAGGAGAGGATATGATGCGAGAAATTCCACTTCCCTGCACGGAAAGACCACTGCTGCTGCTTCAGGACCAGAGGGATGCCCTCCTGGTATGCCCCCCACCCCCCTCACTCCCCCCTCCCCCCGTGGAATAACAGGGTTTCTAATGATCAGGGTGGAATCGAACAGTTCAGTGTTTCCTAAGACCCAGCGATGGGATGAAATAGTCTTTCAGCGCCACCGGGAACAAGGATAACAAGTTGAGAGGTTTGCATAACAAAGATGACCCTGAACTTCAGCTCTCCTGGAGGGAGCCAGGTAGCATTGAGATAGAGTTTCCGATGCTTTTTATTCACAACGTACGTTGGCGAAAACGAACTTGAAGGCCGTCGTTCAATTAAATTTAAACGGCGCTCTTCTAGCTTCAAGGACACCCTCATCATTTATTTGTTTTGTTGGTGGTTTTTTTTTAAAAGAGATTTCTTGAGCTTTGGCAAAGTGCCAGGTCCTGTGCTGAGTGATGGGCCATGTGCCAGCCAGGGAGAGTGCGCAGACGGCTTGCCAGCCCCGTTTGCAACCGGGCAGAACAGGAGACGGATGAGAACAGGGGTATTCGGCAGGAGGGACCCAGCTCGAGAAGGCATTCACTGTGATGGGGGGTCGTCAGGAGCAGACCCTGTGCTGTGGAACCCTGAGGGATGAGCTAGACTTTCGTAGGGAGGAAACAGGGTCAAGGACACGCCAGGTCGAGACACAAAGGGGTTCCGTGTGGCCACAGTGCTAGAAGGACTGGATAGAGCGAGGCTGAGAGTGAAGAACCGGCTGAAACCGGTTTGGCTCAGTGGATAGAGGGTCGGCTTGCAGACTGAAGGGTCCCAGGTGCGATTCTGGTCAAGGGCCTGTACCTTGGTGCCGCCACATCCCCTGTAGGGGGCGTGCAGGAGGCGGCTGATTGATGTCTCTCATCGATGTTTCTAGCTCTTTATCCCTCCCCCTTCCTCTCTGTGAAAGATCAATAAAAAATAAAATAAAAAAGAGTAAAGAACCGAGAAGACTGCACTTGACCCTGGGAGCTTCCAAGGATGGGCCAGCCTTGACGGGAGCCTCCAATAAAGAGAACGAAGTTAGGCTATGAGCACTTGGGGACCAGAGACGGAGGAAGAGAAAAGGCAGCTTCGAGAATAATCAGGAGAGCACTGCCACCATTGCCCAAGGCTCGTGAGCTGCGCTCCCTGGACCAGGCTCTGCTCCCTCACCTTTGGGAAGCAGCCCCAGGCGGAGAATAATTCTTGCCACACACCAGTCTCCGATTCTATTTATTGACGATTAGAATGATAGGATCGTGGAAGATGGGCATCCTCTGTGGAGAGAGGGCAACAAGGGTTGATCCCACCCCGGGCTCCTCTCCGTCCACTGGGGTCCATCTTGGGGAAGGTGGCACATGGCCCTTTCTCAGCATAAGCCACCCTGTTCTTTGAAAGATCATTTTTGATTCTGTGCCTTTGCTCCTACCTAGGCAGCGAGGATGACTTCCTCCTCATCTTCAGCCATCCAAGACCCCTTGCCCCAACGCTAATGATGCCTTCTCACCTTAGCGGTAGCACTGAGGGTAACACTCCTTTTATCTGTGTCTCAGACAAGAGAAGGACCTTATCTGAGACACACGGAAAACCCCCACCGGGTGTGGACTCAAAGCTGAGCGTGCATCCTCATTCTGCCACTCACCCGCTGTCTGAACAGAAGTTAGCTAAGCCTTTGGAGTTTTGAGTTTCTCTTCCACAAAAGTGGGGGTAGTCACACCTGCCGCAGAAAGTTGATGGGGGTGCTTTGTAGCCGTGAAAGAAAAAATGGGTGTGGCTGAAACCAGTTTGGCTCAGTGGATAGAGTGTTGGAGGTGGACTGAAAGGTCTCACAGGTTCAATTCCGGTCAAGGGCATGTATCCTGATTGCAGGTACATATCTAGTAGGAGGTGTGCAGGAGGCGGCTGATCGATGTCTCTCTCTCATCAATGTTTCTAACTATTCCTCTCTCTTCCTCTCTGTAAAAAAAAGCAATAAAATATATTTAAAAAAAGAAGAATGGTTTTGTGTGTGTGTGTGTGTGTGTGTGTGTGTGTGTGTGTCCTCCTAGTGCAGTGGTTCTCAACCTTCCTAAGGCCGCGACCCTTGCATACAGTTCCTCATGGGGTGGTGACCCCCACCATGAAATGTTGCTAGTGTGATGCATCGTGATGTAAATATCTGCATTTTCCGATGGCCTTAAGCCACCCCTGCGAAAGGGTCGCTCGACCCCCAAAGGGGTCACGACCCACAGGTTGAGAACCGCTGTCCTAGTGCCTTGAGTGATGCTGGTCATGCAGTGAGTGCTACTTGCTGCTTACTGGGCTGATTCACAGTTGAGGACCGGGAGTGGAGGCTGGTGGATGCGGTGTCAGCGAGCTCTCCCCTGTTCTCTGCTTGCCGCTCCATCCCAAGGGCTTTCCATGTTACCCTCCTCCTTCACTGGTTGCCCCAGGAATCATACAGCGCCCTCCCCTGGCATTACTGTGTTGACTCCCGAAGGTGGCGGGCTTCCTTGCCAATCACAGGCCTCGGTTGCTTTAGGGTAACTAGGGGTTTCTAAGGAAACATGATCAGGCTTCCGAGCGAGCATAACAGATCTGATTATGGATATTGAGCCAATTTTTACAGCTGACAGGCTGCGTACTTCCTCGTGGCAGAGATCGCAGCCCGGTCTCTGTAGGGAAACTCGGGGATGGCTGAAAACCGTTGGCTGGGGCTGAGTTGGAGCCTGTGACGTGAATGGCTTCTTTAGTCACTGAGCTTGTCAAGCTGTGTGAGACCACCCTGCCTTTGCACCTGGTCCCTTGGGGCCTTAAATGGCCTTGCATGCCTGGCCCACTCATTATATCTCTGCTCATTTCTTAAAATCCCAGCTCAAAAGCAACCCTTCTTTAAAGCCCTCTTGTACTCTAAGGTCATGACAAATGTCCTTTCTTGTGTGTTTCCAAAGAATTGCCTTCACACCCTGACCTGCCCACTCACCAGACCATGTTGATGACATCAGATTTCACACAGTCCGTTTTTGTAATTCCCGGTAGCTAGGTTCTAGGAAGTTACCAGGAATACTGAGCTAGCAAATCGTGAACCACTGCCCCTAAGGGAAATACAGCGGTACCTCAAGATACGAGTGCCCTAACCATACGAGATTTTTGAGATACGAGCCGTGGAGCGAGCGATTTTTGCTTTGAAATACGAGCAACATTTGAGATAGGAGTCATCACTCGGATCGCCCGGCTGCACAGGACCCACCAGTTTACTGAGACTCGAGCGTCTCATAGTTTCCCACGCCTCAAGGTTACAGAACGAATTAAACTCGTATTTTGAGGTACCATTGTAGAGGGTTAGGTTCCTATGAGCCTCTGCTCCCAACATTTTCATCAACCGATCAGTACATAACCTTGGTGAATACGTGTTTCTGTTTAAAGACACCTTTCTTAATACACATTGTTGCTTCGTTGACACTGAACTCATAGCCAACAGCACTTGAGCTCACAGACCTTTGGAACAAAGCTTGTCTAACACAGACATGTTCTCCAGTAAGACACCTCACACAGCCTTCTCACACTTAGAGACACTACACAGCAATCCATTACGATGCGTGGGTCCGTTTTCAACAGCGAACTCCCCACCGTAAAGCACATGTGGAAAACATGGCACTAGTAGATCAGGGGAAGGGTGGTTATTCACAGGATGAGAGCTGAAACAAGGCAGAACTCTGCCTCAGTTGACCTCAGCTAGAAATAGGCATGTTGGTGACTCACGTGTTTTGCTGTATGTCGCACATGGCAAATGATAGAGTCGCCGGAGTACTGATTTTGAAGTTATAAGTACATGTTAGCGAGTAGGCAGGTTCACAAATATGGGACTCGCAAATAATGAACATGGGTTGCATGTGCCTCTGGACTAGATACGAGCTCTTTGCAGCCCAAATCTATTTGATTGCCGCACGCACGTGCGCATGCGCGCACACACACACACACCCTATTCTTTCTTTCACAGCTACAAAGCTATCTCAGCACCTAAAACATAAAAAACTGATGCTCCATATTGGAATGAATGCACCATGCAATCCAGACTTGCATTTCTTGAGGGATTTCCCCCAACAACTTAGAAATTTATAGTAATAAAACACCAAAATGTGTCTGGTTCTTCTCTCAGAGGAATGTCAAGGACTTATCTGGTTCCTTTCATTCACCTGAGAAGACTCACGCCTTCACATACATGGACCATCCTGTGTGGAGTATATCCCTTGTGGGTGGCACATCTGGATACTCCAGATACTGACTTCCAAGATGAGTAAAGCCCTGACCAGTTTGGCTCAGGGGATAGAGCGTTGGCCTGCGGACTGAAGAGTCCTGGGTTCGATTCTGGTCAAGGGCAGGTACCATGGTTGTGGGCTCATCCCCAGTGGGGAGTGTGCAGGAGGCAGTTGATCGATGTTTCTAGTTCTCTATTCCTCTCCCTTCCTCTCTGTAAAAATCAATAAAATATATTTTTAAAAAGAAAGAAAGAAAAAAAGATTACGAACAAAATGATCCACTCGTTTCTCCCAAAGAGAAAAAGGGGCCATGAATTTGAAGGATCTAAAAAAAAAAATACAGCCAATGGGAAACTATGAGGAAAATGACAGAGTGCAGGGATGGAAAGGATGAAGCAGAGAGGTAGAGGGAGGAGAGTGGACCACTGGAGGCAGGGACCATGCAGGAGCTTCGCGGAGAGGTCAAGGTTCAAACCTGAGCCCTCTCCCTCGTTCACCGCAGTCTGACTTTGGGTAGGTTTCTCAACTCCCCTCGTTCTTGGTTTTCACATCGATATAATGGGGATAGTGGGACTTCCCATAAAGAGCTGTTCATGCAACTGACCTTTATGGAGTGCCTACTGTGTGCCAGGTAGAGACATGAATGACGTCGTGAACATGCACATGATAAGTGAATGCTGAACACAGGCCTGATGTAGCTTAGCTACCAGATTTTTTTTAGCCGAGACCGGTTTGGCTCAGTGGATAGAGCGTCCGCTTGTGGACTGAGGGGTCCCAGGTTCGATTCGGGTCGGGGGCATGTACCTTGCTTGCGGGCACATCTCCACTGTGGGGCGTGCAGGAGGCAGCAGATCGATGTCTCTCTCTCATCGATGTTTCTGACTTTCTATCCCTCTCCCTTCCTCTCTGTAAAAAATCAATAAAATATATTTTAAAAAGTGATTTTAATTACTTCCAATGAACGATGCCTACTCTTACTCTCTCTTCTCTTTCCTTCTCTCATTGGCAAGATTTCTCTGTATGGCTTCTAACCTCTTCGGAGAGTCCAAACCCTCTGATACCTTTTCAAAGGTCAGCTCATCCCCATCTCTGTCTGGCCAGGCAAATCCAGGAATGTGTGACGGCATCCGTTTCTGGCATCTCCACGAAATGAGTCAGCCCCTCCAGGGGATTCTACCTCACCACCCACCAAGCTTCCACCATCTCCACAATCACCATCTGCAAAGTAATGACACATGGACCGGGGCCTCGGAGCGATGGCCGAGAGCGTTTTATAGGCATCGCCCCGTCATCTAGGTAGCATCACAAGCAGGTAAGTAGGGGTCACGTATGACTGTACCCATTTTATAGCCAGGAAAATGAAGGCTTGGTGTAACTTATCCAGGTCATCGGCTGCATCTCAGCGACAACCACAAAAATAAAATTCCTGGCTCCTTCAATTTACAACCAAGCCCTGAATTCCTTCCCTTCTGACCTCCTTCCCTTCTTCCTCTGCTCTTTGGGAAATTTGCCACTGACCAAGCAGGCAGGTTGACTTAGGCATAAGCCAGTGTTCTCTCTCGTTCTATCAGTGATTTTAGTCCAATGTAGGAAGCTGACAACAAAGTGGGTGCTAAGACCATGATAAAATTACCACCTCACAGAATGGTTCACGACAGAGAGCTTTATTCACAAGTCCTGCTAGTGTTATATGAATAGGCTTAAATGCACACAACTAATGTATGTGACCATCACATAAATGGCCTTTTAAATGGTTTTCAGCCTATTGTGTTTGCTTCTTAACTCTCTCTCTATATATATATTATTGATTTTTCACAGAGAGGAAGGGAGAGGGATAGAAAGTCAGAAACATCGATGAGAGAGAGACACCGATCAGCCGTCTCCTGCACACCCCACACTGGAGATGTGCCCGCAAGCAAGGTACATGCTCCCGACCGGAATTGAACCCGGGACCCTTCAGTCCGCAGGCCGACGCTCTATCCACTGGGCCACACCGGTCTCAGCTGCTTCTTAACTCTTCAATCGCTTGAGAAATGACTTAGAATCGTGATACCATAACTTTAATATATTTAGACCTCACCTTTTTCTTCTTCCTGCTGTTCTCCCTTTTGCCACTCTGCAGATCAACCTCTCTGAGCTCTCCCCTAAGTAATTACGGGTTATTTCTGATCGGCCCCACTGCCTTCATATTCATCTCATCCCGGCCACTGTCCATCCCGAAGCCCCCGTAATGTCTCTATTTGTAGGTGATCATCACGACCACCCCTCTATTCAAGCCCGCCCTGGCCTTCCACCACCTCGGTGCTCAGTCTCACCTCCTCTGCAGAATTCAGAGGTCATTTGTCATCTTTCCTTTTTTTTTTTTTTCCTTTTCATGTTGGAATTCAAAATATTAAATCCCTCCTCTGCCTTTTTGTACCTGCCGGTTCCTCTCCCCAGAAGCCCCATTTCTCACTGTCAAATGGACAAACAACCCCAAATTATCCTCCCAGAAGGGGACACACCGCCTCTGAACCCCGAGCCTCAGTCACTCATCCACTTCGGCTCCAAGTGTTTTCATCCCGCCCCTCACCGCCCGGCTCCTGTGTTCCCAGGGCCTGCCCCTCTCACGCAGACACAATAAACAGCCAGCGCGTGGCTCCGAGTTAAACCAAACCCTTCCATAAAGAGAGATTGGAGAAACTGCCCTTTCAAGTTATTTCTGGGAAAAGTAAGATATACTCAAGCCTGCAAGCGCCACACAGGACCTTTTTTATAAAAGAAAGATGCCAGCCAAAACCGGTTTGGCTCAGTGGATAGAGGGTCGGCCTGCAGGCTGAAAGGTCCCAGGTTCAATTCCAGTCAGGGGCATGCATGTGCCTTGGGTGTGGGCACATCTCCAGTGTGGGGCGTGCAGGAGGCGGCTGATTGATGTTTCTCTCTCTTATCGATGTTTCTGACTTTCTATCCCTCTCCCTTCCTCCCTGTAAAAAATCAATAAAATATATATATATTAAAAAAAAATGCCAGAGTCCTTTTCCCCTTTGTGGTGGGCGGATAGAGCCAAACTCCCATCCTGAGCTTTGGCGTGATCTTAAAATAAAACCCGCATTCGTGATTATTAATCACAGCCAGCCAACAGATCTCGCCTTCCGACGCCCAAACGCTTCCTTTCCTCCCAGGCCGAGCCCTCTGCCTGTTCTGTGCGTTAATTATCCCGAGCATCATCGTTCGGGCCCGCCTGCTGGACCGCTGCCTGGGCGGGCGGGCGGGGCGCGCGGTAACTAATAGTCACCGTCATTAAGAGAAACATCATTACCGGGGCTATTTTTAGCGCCGCAGACCGACTCCCAGGCGTGCCCAGCGCGGCCGCGGTGACTTCTCGGGGAGACTCTGGGGCTCTTGAATCCTTCACCTGTCTCATTAGTGTCACTCACGTGGCGCGACTGCTCAGATGGCAGCTGCGTCGTCCAATCAGCCCCGGCAAACTGCTGCCCATCTGTTCAGCCGGGAATGGAAGGTTTTGGGAAAATACGGCGACTTGGAGGTGGTTTATAAACACAATCGGCTTTCTGATTTCCACATTCTCTCTACCTGCAGGCTTCCGTGAATCTCCGGGACATGGGTCTTCAGAAATAAGTGGAAACATTACCTGTTTGTGTTTTTTTTGTGTGTGTGTGTTTGACATATATTTAGACATTGCAAGATCTTTAAAGAACCTCAGAGCACAAGGCGCCTGAGAGATCATCTCACTCTACGTGCCCATTTGCCAGATGGAGACACTGAGGCCCAGAGAGGGAAGGGAATTGGCCAAGGTTACATGGTCAGGAAAGGGCAGCTCTGGGGTTGAAAACACAGTGTTCTGGTTTCACCCTAACGTTTCCCTCCCCTCCTGCTTCCCCCTCTCTCCACCCCCCCGCCCCCATGCTGAACAAATGAGCAGCCACCTCCTGGTTTGAGAAATGACTTAGAATAGTGATGCAATAACTTTAATATACAGTGGTACCTCGAGATATGAGTTTAATTCGTTGCATAACCTTGAGGCATGGGAAACTAGGAGACGCTCACATCGCGGTAAACTGGTGGGTCGTGTGCAGCCGGCCGATCTGCGCGATGACTCCTATCTCAAATGTTGCTCGTATTTCAAAGCAAAAATGGCTCCCTCGACGGCTCGTATCTCAAAAGTCTCGTATGTTAGGGCACTCGTATCTCGAGGTACCACTGTATTCTGAAAAAGACACACCAAAGGCAGGCTCTCCCGTGGGCAGTCAGACACCCCGTGGGTGCCCAGGGAACGCTGGCTGCAGCTGCCTTGTCCTTGACTCTCACCTCATGCCACCTATTAGGCATCAAAGAGCCAGCCCTGCCTGGCCACACAGCTGACCTGCCCGCCACACCGTTCTTTGGGCCTCTGACGTCACTGAGGCCTGCGCCTGACTCTCCAGGGCCTGTCCAGGCGAGGCCTGCCCTGGATGGTGCCCGATGGATTCCCAGGGGCCACCTCATCCTGTGATGTGGGCCCAGCGCCCACCGGAAGTCCCCTGTCCATCCTATAGGAAGACCGATGCCTCCACGTGGATCGGTGGCGACAGGGGTTGCTCCAGATGTCCCTGCCTTTAAAAATATATTTCATTGATTTTTTACAGAGAGGAAGGGAGAGGGATAGAAAGCCAGAAACATCGATGAGAGAGAGACATCGATCAGCCGCCTCCTGCACGCCCCCTGCTGGGGATGTGCCCACAACCAGGATACATGCCCTTGACTGGAATCGAACCTGGGACCCTTCAGTCCGCAGGCCGACGCTCTATCCACTGAGCCACACCGGTTTTGGCTGTTCCTGCCTTTAGAACGCACCCTCCCTCTTTCTCAATCTGGGTCAGTCCCTCGGCTTAATGACGTCAGCTAGGATATGTGATTGTCATTAAAAATACCCAAAGATTAATTAAAAAAAAAATTTTTTTAAATATCTAAAGATGCCCAAGACTCTTTTTTGTGTCTCAAAATTGATAAACTTGAAAAAAAAAAAAAGTGATCGCTCTAATTTGATCACGTCAGGCTTTTAAGGAAACGTGCCCCTGAGTCCATCCACACTTTTAAAAAACGGCTTAAAGAGAACGAACCACACTGTGAGGTGACTACATCATGAAAATAAGGCTGGATGCACTTATTGATCTCTGATAGGATTATCTCCTTTTCTTTCCTTGTAAGGAAAGCTTTTCAAGGCTGAAGAGAAGCAATTGTGATTGGTTTCTCCATAGCTATTATCCACTGCCAGAGAGAAATTCAGCTCGTGGGCGATTTTCAAAGGAGGGGCAAGATCCCTCTGTTCATGCCTGTTCAGTCCCTTTTCTGTGTGGGGAGCTGACGTGAGGGTGTCTGCAGAGACGTGCCTGCAGGAAGCGTCAGTGCGACCCAGAGGCGCCTCCATCCGCAGAGTGCCCGAGTGGCCTGCACTGCACGTGGGCATGTGGGTAAGCACCGGAGCCCGGGTCCCCCGAACTGCATGCTGAGCCCCACATAAGGGCTTTTCTCCAAAATCGCTACTGTCATCAAAAAGGCACTTACGAAGCGGCCATCTGTGCCCAGTTCTTTCAAAAGGCGGGTCATGTCTGGCGGCTCCATCCGAGAAGCTGCGGGAACTTGCTGATGTGATTAAAGGGGATAGTGTGACTCGGGGGATGCCCGCACACCTGGTCGGGGAAGCCCTTCGCATGAAGAACCGGTGTGCCAGCATTGCTGCACAGGCGGAGGGGAGGGGATGGGAAAACCAAGTGCTGGGATGGGATCCCGGGAGCGGGGTGTGGGCCTGGCCCTCCTGGCGCTCAGTGAGAGAGCTGGAAACCACCCGGCCTCCCCGCTCCACTTTCCTGTGTGAACTTGGACAGAATGAGGAAGTCAGACGGCGGTTGTTCATGGGAAGGGCACGTACAGTTTCTTTTTTTAAAAAAATATATTTTATGGATTTTTCACAGAGAGGAAGGGAGAGGGATAGAAAGTCAGAAACATCAATGAGAGACATCATCAGCCACCTCCTGCGTGCCCCCTACTGGGGATGTGCCCGCAACCAAGGTACATGCCCCCGACCGGAATGGAACCTGGGACCCTTCAGTCCACAGGCCGATGCTCCATCCACTGAGCCACACCGGTCTCATCCATACAGTTTCTTTACACACGGGCAATCATACATGAGTGCCTGACTCCAGGAGGCTCAGCGTATTACAAACACACACAGAGACCACAGGGGAATGAACTGGGGTGAAGGTGGCAGTAAAAGCCTGAGGAGGGGGGGGGGGTTGCTGTAAACGTATGGATCCGCCATAGGAAGTGGGGGGCTGAGCTTGAGGATGAGAAGGCCACAGGAATCCCGGAAAATAATTTGCATAAAGAACACTTGGGGCCGAAACTGGTTTGGCTCAGTGGATAGAGCATCGGCCTGCAGACTGAAAGGTCCCAGGTTCGATTCCAGTCGAGGGTATGGACCTTGGTTGCGGGCACATATTCCAGTGTGGAGTGTGCAGGAGGCAGCTGATCGATGTCTCTCTCTCATCAATGTTTCTAACTCTCTATCCCTCTTCCTTCCTCTCTGTAACACATCAATAAAATATATTTTAAAAAAAGAATTGGGGGGCCTACCAGGGAGAGGAGATGGGTCCCCTGTCATCTCAAAGGGCAGCAGTGTGGCCGGGGTGACATTGCAGGAAGGCAGAGCTGGGCCTGAGAGATGGGTGGCGCCTCATGCTCAGAGCTGGGAAGGCCATGCCGTCTTGAGTCCTGGGACTGCAGACGTGCTGGGTGACCGGGCAGTTCATTGTCACCGTCTGGCCCAGTGTCATCCATGGGCCACAATGCATGTGGGTTCCCTGAACGTTCCAGAGTGGTTCTTTAGAAGGTTCCTGGAAACTCATCCTGGAGGTAAAGTTTTCCACACCCGTTCCATGGCCGGGTTATCCTGATCTGTGGGTGCACAGGTCTCACTGGACCCCACACAGCCCCCTTGGCACGGGTACCTTCTCACGAAACCTTCTTGCAGCCCAGCCCACATGGCTTAGTGGTTGAGCATCGACCTTTGAACCAGGAGGTCATGGTTCGATTCCCGGTCAGGGCACATGCCCAGGTTGCATGCTCGATCCCCAATGTGGGGCATGCAGGAGGCAGCCGATCAATGGTTCTCTCTCATCTTGGAGGTGTCTCTCTCTCTCTCTCCCTCGCCCTTCCTCTCTGAGATCAATAAACATATCTCTAAAACAACAACAACAACAAAACACACACCTTGCAGCTGACTATCCTAGCTGAGTGCACACAGCAGCCAACACTTGATGG
>PVJN01053946.1:0-13567 GCA_004026805.1 Lasiurus borealis | reverse complement strand
AAGTTGGACTGACGCCACGCTGGGCCCACAGCAATAGTCCTGAGGAAAGGGACAGAAGGGTTCTGAGGAGCCCACCCCCACCCCCACCCCACCCTCTCTCTCACAACAGTGGCTTTCAGAGGCTCCAACTGTCAGTGGCAACTGTCTGTGGAGCACGCCTGGAATGGACGGAGCCACAACAGCAGTGCCGCCAGGGCCCTTTGGACAGCTGAAGGGTCTCCCTCTCGGAGCAGGACAGGAGCAGAACAGTATGGGGGAACTTGCAGACTCCCGTAGGGAACCAATGGGGCGTGTGTGGCACCTTTAGACTCCATGGTCTCTGGATAATCCTGTTATTTCTATTTCTATTTAGGAGGGACCCTAAATAGTCTTAGCCAGAGAGGGAGCAGGGTTCCTGGGCTGGCAGACCGTAGAGCATTGCTTTCAAGGGATTGACCTGATAGGCAACTCTTCCCCAGAAGCCTCAGTGCACCCTTCTCTCCCTCCTCCCGAGGCACAGGGGGCACTTTCTTTGAATACTTCATTTCACTCAAGAGCTCTGGGGAAACACATGACAAAAATGTGCTAAAAAATGTTATTAGCCCCAAAAGGCATAAAGGTATAGACATATGGAAAGATAATTATATGAGACAAAAATCTTAGAGCCACTACAGATAGCATCCAGACTAGCCTGGAAGTGTCTAAAGAAGTTTTGGTTTTTTTAATTACATTTTTATTGATTTCTGAGAAAAAGGGAGAAGGAGAAAGAAAGAGAGAGAGAGAGAGAAGCATCAATGATGAGAAAGAATCCTTGATCAGCTGCCTCCTGTAAGCCCACACCAAGGATTGAGCCTACAATCCGGTCATGTGGCCTCGAGCAGAATCAAACCTGGGACACTTCCGTCTATAGGCCGACACCCTATCCACTGAGCCAAACTGGCTAGGGCTGTCTAAAGAGGTTTTGTCACAGCCCTTCTCTCTTCGGGTTATGGATTTTCCCTCCTGTTTATATAAAGGGTATAGAAGCACAGCGAGATTGAGAAAATCATTTTTGCAGCAATAAGTGCTAAGGCAGGTGCTTAGAACTTGTTTACAGACAGAATATGCGCAGATGGCAAGATTCATGACTCTGGACTGCTAGAACATTAAGGCTGGAAGGCCCTAAGGGATAACTCCCCTAATATCCTGCAGATAGGCAGTTATGTGGTTTGTCCAAAATCCCAGAGTTGTCTATATCAAGTTTTCAGGCTTTGGAATCTCACCAGTTTGGCTCAATGGATTGAAGGGTCCTGGGTTTGATTTCCCGTCAAGGGCATGTATCTTGGTTGTAGGCTCAGCCCTGATTCCCAGCCCTGATTGGAGTGTCTGCCGGAGGCCACCAGTCAGTGTGTATCTCTCACATTGGTCTTTCTCTCTTCCTCTTCTCCCACCTCCCCCCTTCCTTCCACTCTTCTAAAAATCAATGGGAAAAAATATCCTCCTGGGATTAATAAAAACAAACTGTTTTTCAGGCTTCCAGTCTAACACTCCTCCCTCCCCCATACCCCATAAACACTATCCTTAGACTGACCATGCTTTCTCCCTTTCAAAAAAATCACTAGGCTTTTGAAATTCACATGTGAAGTGCTAGTGCCACTGAGAACAATGAAAGTAAAGTTATGTGTCTCAGGACCCTGTGGCTTGAGCATATATCCTGATGGGCGGAGCTGATTCAGACATTTTAATGTTTGCTTTAAAATGTACTCGTATTACAGGTCACCCGAATGATCTCCTTATGCCAAAGCACTCCCCCAATTCCACAGCTCAGGGCCTGCACGTTTACCACAAGCTAAAAATCCCCCTCAACTTATTGTCCAGGGCCAGGAAGAAACAGCAGGCATGGGCTTATGGATTCACTTCTCCTAGACGCAGGTGAAGTGAAGCACTTTCTATGACAAAGGCACACACAGCACACACGTAACATACCAAAACATGCTTGTTGAGTAAGCAAATGATTGAACAGATCAGTCGTGGGACCACGGGGGCTCCAGAGAGCATACGGTTAAAACGCAACAGAATCTATATCATGTTCTCGCAGCAAGTGGCAATTCTATTTCAACAATAAATATGCCACATCAAATTCTATTGATCAGTATTTCTGGGTTGTTTCGTTTTATTTGAAAAACTATAAAAGTGTTATAGAGTTTCAAGGCTGTATAAGTAAGCACTGTCAGCATAAAGTGCTTAAACCCAGTGTTATCCTTGTTCGTATTTAAAGCACAAAAAGTTGCCATCACTACGAATTGAGTCAGAGATGTGTACTCGGGTTTGAGAACCCTGCCTGTCTGTCATGCACTGCTGGCAAAGAGTGTCACTTCTGTACTGCACGTCCCGGCCACAGCCCCCCTCATCCTCCAGCCCCAACCGAGTGCTGAGAGTCCGCATTCCTTGAGGCTTACCTGCAGGGCCGTTTCCTTCTTCTTGCTGCCCATGGCTCTGCAAGGACAGAAGCCCAGCCAGTTATGCTGCTGGCTTCCCCACCCACCCGCAGCGCATGCAGATCAGCAAGCCCACCCCGCACCCTCTAAGGTAAACATAAATGGCAGCAAGTAAGTGCACTGATGCAAATGGACACCCCACAGTGGAAGCGGAGCCTGCAGCCCAAGGGGATCATGGCTTGCAGGGCTGGGGTGGGGGCATCTACTGCGGAGCCCATAGAGGGGCGCCGGGGGATGGCCTCTGAGCAGCTAAAGAATTCGGGTGAAAAAAAGTCCACAGAATCCTGTTATTCCTACCGGCAAGTGTATTCCTAGGAGACTGAACCACCGCGAATGAACAGTCTTCAAAGTGCAGCAAGAGTTTACAAACCTGTCTTCAGTAACTCAGCCACGGTCGTCATGGCAACACAGACCAACACCAAGTTAGCCAGGCAATAACCATGCAGACATGTGAGCCACGCCCACTCAGGACCAGGCAGAAGGGCAGGTGGGCCCCCTGCCGTCAGAATTAGGCTACAGAAACGCTCTCATTGGCTGAAGTGTTTGTCAGTGTCTGGGACCCCTTCTCCCCCCACAGAGACCAGGGCGCCTAGGTATTCTATTAATTACACCGTGGCGTCCCTGAATCCCTGCATCTCTTGACCCGCTAAGGCTGGTCTGCACCTTTTTTCCTTTTTCTTCTCTATCGTTAGACATTAAGGGTGACTTCAGTTTGTAAAGGGTTCCCTTTAAGACAGAGAATATAAATTTACAAATTCAAAATTAGGTATAAAAGTAAAGTGAAACAAATAGAAAGCATTTACAAACAGGGTGCAAATAGTCTCTACAAATTAAAAGACAGAGATTGTCAGTGGATAAAACTATTCCTAACTGTGTGCTGTGAGACATCCACTTTAAATATAGAGACGCAGATACCTTGAAAGTAAAGAGGTGGAGAAAGCTATGCCATACTAGCACTAATCAAAGAACGCTGGGATCGCTAAATGACTTCAGGAAAAGCAGAAAATGGATCAGGAATAAAAAGAAGGCATTACATAATATTAAAGTGGTCAGTTCTCCACGAAGACATGAGCATACTTAACAAAGCATCAAAATGCATGGAACAAAACCTGATAGAACTGCAAGAAAAGATAGATAAACGTGCTATTATAGTTGAAGACTTCACACCACTATTTTAGTAATGAATAGATCCAGCAGGCAGATAATGAGCAAGGAAATAGCTGAACTGAATAACATCAATACATTTGATCAAATTCACATTTTGTTTTGTTTTGTTTTTAATAAATCTTTATTGTTCAGATTATAACATTTGTTCCTCTTTTTTCCCCTCCATAGCTCCCCTCCACTCGGCTCCCACTCCTCCTTCTGCCCTTACCTCCCCCCGCAATGTCCTCATCCATAGGTGCATGATTTTTGTCCAGTCTCTCCCTGCAACCCTCTCACTCCTTTCCCCCTGAGAATTGTCAGCCCACTCCCTTTCTATGCCCCTGATTCTATTATATTAACCAGTTTATTCTGTTCAGATTTTTTATTCACTTGATTTTTAGATACATTTGTTGATAGATACATATTTGTTGTTCATAATTTTTATCTTTACCTTTTTCTTCTTCTTCCTCTTCCTAAAGAGTATCTTTCAGCAATTCATATAATACTGGTTTGGTGTTGATGGATTCCTTTAGTATTTTCTTATCTGTGAAGCTCTTAATCTGCCCTTCAATTCTGAATGATAGCTTTGCTGGGTAGAGTACTCTTGGTTGTAGGTTCTTGCTATTCATCACTTTGAATATTTCTTGCCACTCCCATCTGGACTGCATAGTTTCCGTTGAGAAATCAACTGATAGTCGTATGGGTGCTCCCTTGTAGGTAACTGTTTTTCTCTTGCTGCTTTTAATATTCTCTCTTTGTCTTTTGCTCTTGGCATTTTAATTATGATCTGTGTTGGTATGGTCCTTTTTGGATTCCTTTTGTTTGGGGTTTTGTGCACTTCCTAGACTTGTAAGTCTATTTCTTTCACCAGGTGGGGGAAGTTTTCAGTCATTATTTCTTCAAATAGGTTTTCAGTATCTTGCTCTCTCTCTTCTTCGGGCACCCCCATAATTCTGATGTTGGTATGCTTGAAGTTGACCCAGAGGCTCCTTACACTATCTTCACATTTTTGGATTCTTTTTTCTTTTTTCTTTTCTAGTTGATTGTTTTCTGCTTCTTTGTATTTCAAATCTTTGACTTGATTCTTGCATTCCTCTAGTCTGCTTTTAGGTCTCTGTATAATATTTTGTATTTCAGTCAGTGTATGTTTAATTTCTAGTTGGTCCTTTTTCATCTCCTCTTGGGTCTCGCTAAATTTATCCATCTTTTGTAGGAAATTCTTGAAAAACCTTATAACCATGGTTTTGAACTTTATATCTAGTCATTTGTTTTCCTCCATTTCTTTAGTTTGTGATTTGTTCCTTTGTTTCCCCATTTTCCCTGCTTCCCTGAGTTGGTAGAGTAGCTTTGTGTGCTAGGTGTCCTATGTGGCCCAGTAGCTTTGCCTCCCCAGTTACATGAGGTGCACTCTCTTGGTGTACCCCTTTATGGACTGTGTGTACAGCCTTGTTGTAGTTAAGTCTTGATTGTTGTTGGTATCACTGAGGGGAATTGACCACCAAGCCAATTGGTTGTGAGGATCAGCTTTGTCTATGCTGGGAGAACTTCTGTGATGTAGTCAGCCTTATGATACAAGACTTGCAAACTTACAAAAGTCTCTCTGTTCAGCTTGGATTGGGTGGAGTCTCAGGGCTGAGCAGAGACAGCCTTGGCTTCCAATCAGCCCTTCCCTATGTAGCCCCTGGGTCTCAGCTGCAGCCCTCTTGGGATCCATTGCGCTCCTGGGACCCGTATGAGTCTGGGTCCCCAGGGTCTCACCCAAACTGGGGTTCAGTGCAGTCATAAGTGGATTTCAGTGCAGTTGGGAGGCTATGTCTTCTTTCCGCTAGAGAAAGCCAGCAGCACAATCAGCAGTCCATCCTCTCTGTAGGCAGTGGTGTGCGCATCTCCAGATCTTTGCCTTTTTGTGGCTCCCCTAAGTTTCTGTGCACTCCTTTTTCATGACAGTCCAGACTTCCCCCATATGAGCCTTGCCCGGAACTGGGGTTCAATGCAGTCGGATCTGGGGCTCAGTGCAGTCGGGAGTTTCTGTCTCCCTCCTGCAAGAGGAAGCCAGCTAGGCACTCCACCCTGTCCTCTCCAGGCATGCGTTTCTGTACTTCAGCTTTTTGCAGCTCTTCTGAGTCTCCGTGAGCCCCTCTCTTTCCTTCTAGTTGTTGAATTTCCAGTTAGCCAGCTTTTCTGTGGTTCTGGATGATGTCCATTCTGTCTTTTAGCTATTGTTTTGAAATTGTTATGTGAGGCAGCAGTTTAGATGTTCACCTATTTCGCCATCTTGGTTTCTTCTCTGAATTCTCATTTAAGCGATACTTCATCCAACAACAGCAGAATACAGATTCTTCTCAAGTCACATGGAATATTCTCCAAGTTAGACCACAATGTAGGCCATAAAACATACCTTACCAGATTTAAAAGAATAAAAATAATAGAGAGTACATTCTCAGATCACAATAGAATTAAACTAGAAATCAACAATAGCTGATGAAAGAAACTGAACATATTTAAATAAGTGGAGAGATATTCCATGTTTGTGGGTAGGGAGAATCAATATTGTTAAGATGTCAATTCTTCACATTGTGATTCTAAATTAAATACTATTTCAGTCAAAATCTTAGCAAGCTCTTTTGTGGAAATCAACAAATTGCTTCTAGAGTTTACATGAATAAACTCTAACACAATACTAAAGAAGGATAACAAAATTGGAAAACACTCTACTGGACTTCAAGACTTGCTATAAAGCTAAAATAAGTAAGACAGCATGATGTTAGTGAAAGAATGGATACATGGATCAATGGGACAGGATAGAGAGCCCAGAAACGGGCCTATACCAATGTAGTTAACTCATCTTTGACAAAGGGACGAAGAAAAGTCCATCGGGAAAGGGAAGACTTTTTAAAAATGGTGCTCGAGTCTGGCTGGTGTGGTTCATGTGGCTTCAACCCATGAACCGAGAGATCACAGTTCAGTTTCAGGTCAGGGCACATGCCCAGGTGGTGAACTCAATCCCCAGTAGGGCTTGTGGAGGAGGCAGCCGATGTATGATTCTCATCATTTATGTTTCTATCTCTCCCTCTTCCTATCTCTGAAATCAATGCAAAACATACTTTTTAAATGGTGCTGGAATAGTTAAACACTCATTTTCAAAAGAAAAATTAATCTGGATGCAGACCTTACACTTTTCACAAAAATGAACTAAAAATGGATCATTGACATAAGTGTAAAATGCCAAAGTATAAAGTTCTAGGAAACAACATAGTGGAATATCTAGGTGGTCCTTGGACTTGGCAATGTCTTTATAGAGACATTGCCAAAAGCACGATCCATGAAAGCAAAAAAAAAAAAAAACCTATAAGTCGGACTTTATTAAAATTAAAAACTCATGATCTGCAAAAGACTTAAGAGAATGAAGAGACAAGCCACAGCCTGAGAGCAAATATTTGTAAAGCACATATCTGATAAAGGACTTCTCTCCAAAATATACAAAACTCAACAGTAAGAAAATAAACAACCCAGTTTAAAAATGGTCAAAAGATCTGAACACAGAGTTCACCAAAGACGATATACAGATGTAAAGTAAACAAATGAAAAAGATGCTCAACCTCATTTGTCATTAGGGAATTACATAATAAGACACTGTTACACACCTGTTAGAATGTCTGCTATCTCAAACTGACAATGTTAAATGCTGGTAAAGGCACAGAGCAGCTCTGGCCAGGTAGCTCAGTTGGTAAGAGCACTGTCCTGACCTGCCAAGGTTGTGGGTTCCATCCCCGGTTAGGGCACATACAAGAGTCAACCAATAAGTGCCTCAATGGGTAGAGCAACAAATAAATCTCCCTTTATCTCAAGTCAATAAATAAAATATTTTTAAAAGATACAGAGCAGCAGGCACTCCTTTATTGCTGGTGGGAATGTAAAATGATAAGGCCACTTTGGAAGAGTTTGCTAGTTTCTTCTTCTTTTTTTTTATTAAGGTATTACATGTGTACATATCTTCCCATTGCCTCACCCTCTACTCCTATAATGCCCTCACCCCCCAGTGTCTTGCATCCATTGGTTATGCTTATATGCATGTATACAAGTCCTTTGGTTGATCTCTTATCTACCCCACCTCTTCCTAACCTTCCCACTGTAATTTGACAGTCTAATGCTTTACTGCCTCTGTATCTATTTGTTTACCAGTTTATAATGTTCTTTATTATTCACAAATGAGTGAGATCATGTGGTATTTTTCTTTCATTGACTGGCTTATTTCACTTAGCATAATGCTCTCCAGTTCCATCCAGGTTGCTGCAAATGGTAAGAATTCCTTCTTTTTGATGGCAGCATAGTATTCCATTGTGTAGATGTACCATAGTTTTCTGATCCACTCATCGGCTGACGGGCATCTAGGCTGTTTCCAAATCTTAGCTATTGTAAATTATGTTGCTCTGAATATAAAGGTGCATATATTCTTTCTGATTGGTGTTTCTAGCTTCTTGGTGTTTCTAGAAGTGGGATCACTAGGTCAAATGGGAGTTCCATTTTTAGCTTTTTGAGGAAACTCCATACTGTTCTTCACAGTGGCTGTACCAGTCTGCATGCCCATCAGCAGTGCACAAAGGTTCCTTTTTTTCTGCATCCTCACCAACATTTGTCGTTTGTTGATTTGTTGATGATAGCCATTCTGACAGGTGTGAGATGGTACCGCATTGTCATTTTGATTTGCATCTCTCGGATAATTAGTGACTTTGAGCATGTTTTCATGTGTCTCTTGGCCTTCCTTTTGTCTTCTTCTTCTTTTTTTTTTTTTTTAAAGATTCCTTTATTAACTTTTGGTCGAGAATATGTTTTTTTTTAAATATATTTTATTGATTTTTCATAGAGAGGAAGGGAAAGGGATAGAAACCCAGAAACATTGATGAGAGAGAGACATCAATCAGCCGCCTCCTGCATGCCCCTTACTGGGATGTGCCTGCAACCAATGTACATGCCTTTGACCGGAATCAAACCTGGGACCTTTCAGTCCCCAGGTCAACGCTCTATCCACTGAGCCAAACCGGTTTCGGCTCTTCTGTCTTCTTTCGAAAAGATTCTATTTAGGTCCCGTTGTCCATTTTTTTTTATTGTATCATTTATCTTCCTTTTATTAAATTGTATAAGTTGCCTGTAGATGTTGGAGATGAAACCTTTATCAGTGATTACAAAGCAAAACAGTCTTTACCATATGATTCAGCAGTCATGCTCCTGCATCTTAACCCAGATGATTTGGAAACTTACGTGTATACAGAAATCTCCATGTAAATGTTCCTAGAAGCTCTATTTGTAACCGCCAAACATTGGAAGTGATCAAGGTGTCGTTCAATGAGCAATCAACCTGGGGCACATCCACAGGAAGGTCTCTGTGGGAGGCAGCATTGCAAATGGGTGCAAATGGCGGTTTGTTGCCACAAGGCGGTGGTTACTCAAGCTCTTGAATGGTTCATAAAATTCAAACCAGAAACTAAATTCCTGCCAGCACACTGAACGTTGGAAACTTTTTATTCTTTTTGAAAGGGTTAGATTTCTTGCCACTTGATCTCTGCTATAAAATGTAGCCACATCTTTGCCAGACTAAACCTCAGAAACAAATTTAGGGGAGCCACGTGTCCCTAATTTGCTTAAGACCCCAATTTCACACCGGCCGTCCTGTGCCATTATTAATAGTAACCCTTTTTACTTTCAAAAGTGTACAGTTTAGACAATACAGAACCTCTTCAACGTTCCCCTGGGTCACCTTAGGTCACCCCAGCTTTTTATATCTTGGTTTAATTAAATTTTCATATTTTACAATTGGATAGCTTTGCCCAAAAGTCTTGCCCTAGCCAGTTTGGCTCAGTGGATACAGCGTAGGCCTGTGGACTGAAAGATCCCGGGTTTGATTCCAGTCAAGTGTACATGCCCAGGTTGCAGGCTCAATTCCCAGTGTGGAGTATGCAGGGTGCAGCCGATCAATGATTCTCTCTCTCCCTCTCCCTTTCTCTCTGAAATCAATAAAAATATATATATTTTTTTAAAAAAAACAAAGACATCTGCTTTCATTAGACCTATCCTAAAGGGATTCCTTTTTTGTTGTTATTGTTAGTTTTGCTTTGTTTAATGCAAAAAGTTCTAACTTTAAGGGTTACTATAGCATTTCAGAGTCTATAAGATGGGAAAAACAAAACCTTTTTCTTCCTCCTGCAAGTCGCATGCATTGCCACAAGGGGGTGATTTACTCAAGGGAAACCCTTCTGCGCCCCAGGCACATTTTCTTTTTGCTCTTCGTAGTCTTTATTTTGCTTTTGTGCTTTGTTTTCAGGAAGAATGTACCAAGAATGCTTTCATCTCCCCCTCCTAATGTGCTTTATTAAAAAAATATATATTCTATTGATTTTTTTTACAGAGAGGAAGGGAGAGGGATAGTTAGAAACATCTATGAGAGAGAAACATTCATCAGCTGCCTCCTACTGGGGATGTGCCCACAACCAAGGTACATGCCCTTGACAGGAATCGAACCTGGGACCCTTGAGTCTGCAGGCTGACTCTCTATCCACTGAGCCAAACCGGTTTCAGCCTAATGTGCTTTTTTATTGTCTCTTACATCTACTCTCTCACTCCCCTCATGGTGTGGAGAGAGCTCCCACCCGCCCTCCTGTCTCCCTTGCTTCCCCGCTGCCTCTTCATGCTCCACCCAGAGCCCTGGAGTGTGGGTCCCCACTGTGAGCACTGGACCCTGTGCCCTGGGGGTGGAGGGCAGCCACTGAGGTTTCTTGCCAGACACTGGATGTATTGGAGCCACGTGCCAGCATTGTGCGTGCTGGGATGGGCTCTAGGCATCCAGGCATTTTATCTAAGTGGGGACAGGCCAAGGGGCTCTCACTGCCGAGTTCTGGTGGGTTCTGGGTTCCTCAGGAGTCGGGACCCCAGGATCTTAGCCTGGTTTTGCCAGTCAGGCGTGGGTGGGATGGTTCTAGAACAGCGGTTCTCAACCTGTGAGTCACGACCTCTTTGGGGGTCGAACGACCCTTTCACAGAGGTCGCCTAAGACTATTGGAAAACACCTATTTCCCATGGTCTTAGGAACAAACACACCGCTCCTTGGTGTAGCAAAGTGTAGCAATGTAGTTTATTGTTGTTATATTAAGACTGTTACCCATGCTACACCATGATTCAAGATAAAATTTCATTTATTTGTAATTAGAAATAAATATTTCACAATATGTAATTACATATTGTTTTTGTGATTAATCACTATGCTTTAATTATGTTCAATTTGTAACAATGAAAATACATCCTGCATATCAGATATTTACATTACAATTCATAACAGTAGCAAAATTACAGCTATGAAGTAGCAACAAAAATCATTTTATGGTTGGGGGTCACCACCACATGAGGAACTGTATTAAAGGGTCGAGGCATTAGGAAGGTTGAGAACCGCTGTTCTAGAAGGATGAGCTGCGCCAGCCCCTCCTTGCAGATAGCTAGGCCAAGGTTGGTTTTTCAAAGCAGGAGTGTAACCAGCACCGGCACCAGGCAGTCCTCCCCAGGACTGAGCGTGGAGAGGAGCCTCGGGCCTGCCCGTTGGCCTTAGAATTAAGGAAGGGTGGCCTCTGCCCTGGATCCGACAGCAGGCCTGAGTGCAGGAGGAGAGCAGAGTCCACCTGGGAGTCAGCAGGATGGTGGCGGAGGGCTCAGGTGACTTGCAGGAGGGGTGGGACAGGTGTGAACCCCTGCGGGTGTCCTGTCTGCAGTGTCCTGCTTGCCAGTGCTGAGTGGCTGACACTCTGGAGACTGAAGACTCTGACCCTGAGGACCCTGGGTCCTGCCAACGTGTGCTTCTGCCTGTTTCCAGCTCTAGTTGATTGTCCCATCCCAGCCATTTTACGTCAAACACCCACACTCACACCATCAAGGTAAGTAAGGTGACATCTGTAGGGATTTATGGGCAGGTGTTCTGTACCTGAGATCTCTCCTGGGAGGGAAGTACCTGTGAAAGCCAGACACATGGACATCCCCTTACCTGTGACATACATGTTCATAGCAGCTGTGATGTGGGCAGGTGGCCCTGGAGACATTCTGTACCTCGTAATCTACCCACAGTCCTCCTGTGGCAGGCATTTCTCCATCGGGCTCTCATGTTTCTGCACATTGGTGAGCAGAGGCACTAACTGCCTTTATTCCCAACTATCCTCTCAGGAATGTTGATGGAGTGATCAGCTTCGAAAGATAGAGGCAGTATCTTCTAGAGCAATGGTCGGCAAACTCATTGGTCAACAGAGCCAAATACCAACAGTACAACGACAAATTTCTTTTGAGAGCCAGATTTTTTAAACCTAAACTTCTTCTAATGCCACTTCTTCGAAAGAGACTCACCCATGGTATTTTGTGGAAGAGCTACACTCAAGAGGCCAAAGAGCCGCATGTGGCTCTTGAGCTGCAGTTTGCTGACCACGGTTCTAAAGCAAAGTTCGGGCTTGCTCATCACCTTGAAAGACAGAGATGGTATCTCCCTCAGCAGGAAGCACTCAGACTCGTCAAAAAGCTTTGGTTTCCCAGAGCTCACAACCCGTTGCATGTACCTGGCCCTCTTTGCATTGTTCTTGGGAATTGAGGTTCAAGAAACCTGTGCAGAAGTGCTACTCCCAGCTGAAACTCTTGCATGTGGGCCACAGTGTGGTGGTTACCAGAGGGGAGGGTGTGGTGAGGCGGTGGGGGCTGGAGAGGTCCAATATTTAGTGATGGAAGCTGTGCCATCAAGTCCAATTTAGTGATTTTGGGTGGTGAGCACACAGTGCAACATACAAATCTTGGACCATAGACATGTACACTTGAGCCGAAACCAGTTTGGCTCAGTGGATAGAGAATCGGCCTGCAGACGGAAAGATCCCAGGTTTGATTCCAGTCTAAGGCATGTACCTTGATTACGGGCACATCCCCAGTAGAGGACATGCAGGAGGTGGCTGATTGATGTTTCTCTCTTATCGATGTCTCTAACTCTCTATTCCTCTCCTTCCTCTCTGTAAAAAATCAATAAAATATATTTTTAAAAAAAGAAATGTACACTTGAAACCTATATGATTCTATTAACCAATGTCACCCCAATACACTTAATTTTAAAAATGTTAATACCCTGGCTACTACCACTGCTGTGAGTAGTAACCCATTTTTCATCTCTAACCCAGGAGTTTTGCGCCCTCTGCGAGTATCCATCAAACTAGGGAAAGATAACTTATGCTTGCGAGTGGGATGACATCTCAGACCTTCACAGCTCCTGATACGTCTAGAGAGGCCATGGGTTTTGTCCCTGGATTGTTTGGCTCCTCTGGGAGATTGGAGAGCAGGGCCTACTTCCCTTCTATCTTCCCGTTTAGAACACAGCTCCTTGCCCATCTACTTGGTCCAACAAAAGAAGCTTTTGGGATGGACCTGGACCCCAGTCAACTCCGAAGACCTCACTACCAAAGGCTCTGCTCCACCAGCGTGTCCCTGGCGCTTCTCGAGTGACCGCCCCACAGTCTGACGGCGCAGCGCTAAAAGGCTTTCTGAATTCCCTAACATTGCCAACATTTATCTCAAAGATGTGTGTGCATTTTGGAATACTCCATGCCATATCCGTATTTGCTTTCATGTAAACATAATATTTTAAAATTTAAGCCATCGGGGGTCTAAAAACTCTTTCCTATCTTGTTTGCCCATAGGATTGATGCTATTGGATTTCAGAATATTGCGCTACGTTGAAATGAGCAAGTTCTGCCTTTTAGGCTCAAAATCCAGGCAATTTTTCTTTCTCTGATTTTTGTTACTACAATATTTCAAATACTAAGACTCGTGAAAACATGTCGCTGCAAATGGCAATCCCTCTCCCACTGTTTTGCAAGCTGGGACTGGGATATTATGGAGAAGATGTGCTCCGGATGTTGGCTGCGGAGTCTCATTGAGGGAGTCCCTGTGGAGAGGCCAGG
>PVJN01053945.1:0-13575 GCA_004026805.1 Lasiurus borealis | reverse complement strand
AATCACAAAAACAATATGTAATTATATATTGTGAAATATTTATTTCGAATTACAAATAAATGAAATTTTGTCTTGAATGGTGGTATAGCATGGGTAACAGTCTTAATATAACAACAGTAAACTACATTTCTACATTTTGCTACACTGAGGAGCGGTGTGTTGGTTCCTAAGACCAAGGGAAACAGGTGTTTTCCAACAGTCTTAGGCGACTCCTGTGAAACGGTCGTTTGACCCCCAAAGGAGTCGCAACCCACAGGTTGAGAACCATTGGTCTAGATAGATGTCCCTAAAACTGTGCCATAGGGTCTTCTCCCTGGCCTCTCAACATTTTTATTCTTGGATTAGACAAATTTTGGGGGGGTACAAATGACACTAACTCAACTCCAATTAGCTTAAGCAAAAGCAAAAAGAGAGGGAGAGATTAAGTAGCTAATGTAACTGAGAAATTCAAGGATATATGGACTTCAGGCATAATTAGATGTAGAGGCTCAAATGCTACCATGAGGACAGTGTTTCTCTGCTCTGCTTTCCTTGGTGTTAGCTTAAACTGGCTCCCTTGCTGTCATGGTCACTGAAAGCGCCAGTGTTATATGCTACCAGTTCCAAGTCCAGGAAAATTAGAGCCTCTTACCTGGATGGTGTGGCACAGTGGTTGAGCTTCGACCCAGAAACCAAGAAGTCACTGGTTTGATTCCCTGTCAGGGCACATACCTGGGTTGCAGGAAGCAGCCAATCCCTGATGTTTCTCTCATCAGTTTCTAGTTCTCTATCGCTCTTTATTCCTTTCTCTCTAAAAGTAAACAAAGGCCCTAGGCAATTTGGCTCAGTGAATAGAGCGTTGACCTGCATTTGAAGGATCTTGGGTTCAATTCTGGTCAAGAACACATGCCCGGGTTACAGACTTGATCCTCAATAAGGGGCATGTAGGAGGCAGTTGATCAATGATTCTCTGTCATCATTGATATTTCTGTCTCTCTCTTTCTCTCTGAAATAAATTAAAATATATTTTAAAAATATAAAGAAAGGAAAAAGGATTTTTTAATATATTAATAAATAAACAAAATTAGGGTTTCTTCCCACCAGTTCCACAGTGCAGTCTTACTGGTTTAGCTTGAATCATGTGCCCAAAGCTGAACCAATAACAGTGGTCAGAATGATCTCATTGGCCAGGTGCAGGGCAAATGTCACCTGGGACTGGGGAAGAGACAGCCCTACTACTACAAGGGGGAGGGCAAAGACAAGGAGATGAGAGTACTGGCAGGGTGACTCCAGCTGGGCAAGTAGTGCTTTCTGTGGATGTGGAGCAGAAAGAACTGCAGTAGCCATCTGGGTAAGGAACGGCAGTTACTGTCATTTAGCTCTGATAGGAGTGTTATGTTGTAAATCAGCAAGTTAAAAAGAAGATGCCTTAATCAATAAGCCAAATTAAATTGGAGGCTTCATTATGCTAGTGGTCTCAGAGGAGTTGTCTCTCAAAGTCTGAGCAAAATGATATGGAGGAAATTTTCCCTTTATACCTTTCTAGCTTGTTTATCTCCCAAATATGTGATGGGGCTTCCACGTATTTCTCAGACTTTGCAAAAACAAACAAACAAAAGACCTATGTGCTGGGATGGGGCAGTGAAACTATATCTCAAGGCCTGCCCTGGTGCCAGTATTGTAACTCTGTCAGGGGGTGTATGGTTTATGGTCTTTCCAAAATGAGGGGAGTACTTAAGTAAACAGGTCTTGCAGAACCAGATAAATGAGCTCATTTTCCCTATATTTGAGCAAGCATGTTTACAGAAGTCAAGAATAGCAAAGTTAATTCACAGAACAAAGGACCATTTTAGTAGGAAATTTCAAACAGTAGTTTTTACAACATAAAGATTATTGGAACAAAAAGGCCTATGTTTCAGGAGGTAGGCAGGGAAGATCCTAGATTTCCTTCCAACAAATGCTGAATGAGCACTGATCCTTTAGAGATAGGAAAGCTGAGAGAAAAAAAGTAATTATAGACAGAGAAATCTCCAGTTTAACATGTATCCTCATCAACTGAAACCCATCACTGCACCCCTGGGTCAGGACTGCTGAGTCTTCCTTCCCATGCTCAATACTCTTCCTACTTATTCAAGGTCCCTGTCTGGCCAGTTCTGGCCTATAACTCCCAGCCCTGCCTGCAGTCAGTGCTGCACAGTGGGGAAGATCCTGACAATTTTTCCAGGGTCTGCCCAGACTCTTCCTCCTCATGGGGACTCTGCCCCAAGGAAGGGCCAACACTTGCCAAACACTCATGACAGTCTAGCTATGGGCTAAGTGCTTTTACTCATTGAATTCTCAACAACCCATGAAAAGATACAATCATCATCAACTTCTCTGTTTTACAAATGAGGGTCCAGAGACCCAGAGCAGTTAAACCACTGTGCCTTAGGCACAGTTGGATCTAGAGACTCAAATGCTATCATGAGGACATTGTCTCTCTGCTTTGCTTTCCTTGGTGTTGGTTTATACAGGCTCCCTAGATAGTTTAAGGTGGTACAGCAAATAGCAGTGGGATTTGAACCTTGAAGGTCTGGGTTTTTGTATTGTATTGTGTCCTTTCATCTCTCTGTACCTCAGTACCACCATCTGTACAATGGGCAGAATATCACCCATGCTGCCATAAGTATGGGGAGGACCAAATAAAACTATAGAAGCCAAGGCTTGAGAAAAGATGTCCTCTAACCACAGTCCTATTCTCACTGCCTAGGAGAATGGAAGGGCGAGGCTGCAGCCCTAGCAGACCTGGGTGGACTGAATGTATGAAGGAAGATGGAGGAGGAAGGTGGGTCTTTAGGATGTTAACCTAAAAACATTCATACCTATAAAGAATTTTTGTGAATTATTTGAACCAAACTATCGACAATTTCTAGGAAGCATAATCTCAATGGATTGAGATAATGGTCTGGGGAATGGCAGTTTTTCACCTTGTTTTGTACATTACATTCAAAAAAGATGTAAAAGGGTTACATGAAATACATTGATGATAGATTAGACAGGTGGAAGAAAGCAAAGGGGGTTGGAGGAAGGGAACCTTTGGGAATGGGTAAAAAGTAAAATAATAGACACATACTTCCTTTACTTAGGTGTGTACTAGATAGTTAATAGTCAAAAATTAAAATGTTAAAAACAATGAAGGAATTTATGGTCTCAGTCCTAGCTTCTAGACACATTTGCTTGTGCCCTGAGAGGTCTAGACAAAGGGAAGTTACAAGTTACCCTGACATTTCATAAGGATGTTATCTTAAATGCAAAAAGATAATAGGTAAAGATTGACCATTGTCAGGGAAGATACTGGCCCAAGACATGACTATCCACTATAAACTGATTTTAGTTAAAGTTTTCATTTCAAATCATCCTTTTTAGTTTAGGTCTTTGGGTTTGCAAGACTGCCATGCAGGCCTTCCCTGAGCTTGTCAACTTAGCATCTGGCTTTTTTTTTCTTTTTTCTTTTTCATCCACAAGGAGAATGGGCCTTAGCTGCATAGTAAAGGTGGGTAAAGAGTGGATGCCCAGGCCTTAGGGAGCCACCTCATAACTACTAGCTAGACAGAGTAGAAGGAAGGAGGCAAATTGAGGCAGGGCTAGGAGAAGGCTTCCTGCTGCACAGGAAACATCAAGGTTCAGCTGGTGGAAGAAAGGGTATGACTACCTCATCTTTTGGTTGCAGAGTTCCTGCTAGGGGCTTCATTAACCATTGCTCTCACTAGGGTTCCTGTAGCATTGATGTTATATCCACTTTACAGATGAGGAAACAGACCCAGAGAAACCTAGCCCTGATGGGCTCCCAATGATGGTGAACTTAATCCAGCATCCATAAGGGTTTAGGAATCTGATAAGTGTTGTGTGTAAATTAACAAAGAGTCAAGAGATTAAACATAATTTTGGAAGGCATTAGGGGAGCCAGAGGAGCATGGCTGAGGAAAACAAGTTCTCCCTTGTCTCAGGACCCCTTGCTGTTTATTAACACAATTTGTCCTAAGGCAAGGTAGATATGCACATCAAAGGCCAGGGTTTGATCTACAGAGTCCATTGTCAGATTGGTGAATTGCCTCCTGCTGTTCAAATGTTTGGCCAGTATGAGGCAATAACATATAGATTAAGATGCCCTTAGTTGTCTGGTAGCAAGCAATCAATTTATGTATCCTTTTCAGGTTTTGGAAAATGCCTTCAGCCATTTCCAGATGATTCAGCTCTGCTGACATGCTGGAATTGGCTTCTGGCAGGCTCCCAGTTGGGAGTTATGGGTTTGGAATTCACATTGGACAGTGCTGGCCTCTACTCCTTATTGTCATGGCAAATGGGCCAGGAGAATGACAGCCAGCACCTAGAGGAATCAGGAAAGTTACCTTTATTATGCAACACTGCCAGTCCAGGGGACTCTGATCCAAAAGCTAAACTGCCAATGTGGGAAGGATTTGATATATATTTTTTCTTGAGGAGGGCCCCTTGGGGTGGGCTTTGCAGCTCCGCACAAATTAGTTAGAATGGGGAAATAATAAGATTACTGTTTAACTAGATACTGAAATAAGATATAAGCCCCCAAAATTGCCCTCCTGTTTTCTTCTCATTCCCCACTTTTGTTCCACAAGTTAGCCTTAGCCTTGGGGATTACAGAAGACTCAGGAATTGGGGATAAGGTCACCAACTGCTCAAGCTCTTTCCTGCTGAAGGGAAGCAAAGAAAAGGGGGGTGTAACATGCTGAGTCTTCATCATCTTCACCAAGGGGGTTGTAGTAATAGTTTGCAGTAGCAAGGGCAGAGAAGTTCTCCTCCCAATACCAGTCTGGGGACCCAGTGATGCTCATATCCAAAAATAGCAAAGTCAGGTTGGTCAGCCAGATCTGCCATCTTCTTGAAGATGATCCTCAGGGGGTGGTTCAGGTCAGAGGTCACCTTCCACTCTGGATGCTGATTGTCCAGCTGGTGGGCTGCCTTCACCCATGAGTGGTGGATCCAGGTGTTCAGTCCTGCAACTTTGAGAGCTGAAGGGGTGGTTAGTATGACTGGATAAGGTCCCTTCCAGGTAGACTTAGGGGTTCTTTTTTCCAATCTTTTACCAAACCTGGTCCCTAGGCTTGTGAAGCTGTTCCTAGAGAGATTGGCAATTAATCAATAACTTATCTGTGGACTTCAAGGATAATTTTCCCAAGTCCTTTTAGCTATTTCTAAATTTCTAATTTCCTAATTTCCCTACTTCCCCCAAATCTCCCTTTGGCCAAATTAAGAGAGGAGGTCTGCCATATAGAATTTCAAGTGGAAAGAATTCTACCCTGGCCATCTGGGCACAGAATACATGCAGGAGCATGGGTAATAAAATATCTGTACAGGGTAAGTTTGTCTCCTGGCATAGGTTAGCCACAGGCTGCTTGAGAGTCTGATTCATGAGTTCTACTTTCCCTGAATTCTGGGGCTGGAAGGCTGCATGTAAGTTTCACTTAATTCCTAAGGCCTTAGCTATCTGTTGTACTAATTTAGCTATGGTTAATGGTATTCCATACCTCAGAATTATGTTGCCTTTTCTGTGTGGGTAAGATATGCCTCAACCAGCCTGAAAACGCGCCCTAATTCTGTAAAGTCTACCTCTGTATATTTAAAGGGAGCCTGCTCAGAGCGCTGAATTCCTATGGGTCCTACAGGACCCTGCCTTGCATTGTTCTGTGCACAGAAGAGGCAGCACTGAGAGACTGAGGCGAATAAGGAGGGGAGATGGGTAATTGGATAGTATCTGCTTAACAAGGCTTCTAGAGCTGTCTTCCATAAATGGGTAAATTCATGCTGCTGGAAAACTATTCTATGAGCTAACTCAGTAGCTGGCAAACTGCGGATTGTGAGCCACATGCAGCTCTTTGGCCCCTTGAGTGTGGCTCTTTCACAAAATACCACATGCTGGCGTGCATGTAGTGTGGGATTGAAACTTCATGGCTCATGCGCAGAAGTTGTTTTTCCTATCTCAAAAGAAATTTTAATCATTGTATTGTTGATATTTGGCTTTGTTGACTAATGAGTTTGCCGATCACTGAGATAACTGTTCTGGAACATAGACCCTATGATCTGGGAATATCCACTAACCTTCCTTTGTCTTCTTACCTTCTTCTTGCTTAGACCATTCTTCTTCTTGGGGGGTGTATTTTGGACTTTCAAGTAATTCAGGAGCCAGCATGATCTGCAATGGTGTCACCTGCTCCTTAGCAGCTAGCCTTGTTGCTGAGCCTGCACAACGGTTCCCTTCTGAAACTGAGTCTTTTCCCCACTGATGTCCTTTACAATGGATGACGGCTACTTCCTTGGACTCCCAGACTACTTCTAGTAACTTCAAGATCTCATTTTGATTTTTTATTCCTTTTCTTTCTGCCATCACGAGCCCTCTTTTTTTATATATGGCCCCATGGATATGCAGAGCAGTGAAGGTAGAGCATGAGTCAGTATAGTTCTAAGGCCCAAAGTTCTTCCCTTTGCACTGACCATTCTTCAGGCAGGGCCTGTGTCTCTATTATTTCAAGGTTTGATGCCACTGCATACCTGGCTCCTTTTTTCTTTATTCAGGAAGCTACTGCTGTCCATGATTCTGTAGAGGCCTGTCTGGCTGGCTGGGGTAAACTTCCTCTAGGACTTCTAGGCAATCATGCTCAGGGGTTTCCTCTTATTGAGTCATCCACATGCATGAGTCAGTCTATGTTGCCCCTTAGCTTCCATTAGAGTGACAACAGCATGAGGAACTTTAGTATGTAAGCTCTCTCCTAGAGTGAGCTTGTCTGCCTCTTTGACTAATAAGGTTGTGTGCAAGGGTCCTGAAGCATGGGGTCACCTGGAGGCAACTGGGTCAATTTGTTTGGAGAGGTAGGCCTCTGCCAGGGCCCCAACTACTGAGTCAGAACTCCTAAGGCTACCTTGTTATTCTCCTGAAGGGAAAGGTTAAAGTCCCATGTCTCATCTGGAAGCCCTAGGGCCAGCACCTCGTGCTCAGGACCTGCTCAGGACCTCAGTTAATGGGTGCCTTTTTTTCTCCTTTTAAGGCTTCATAGCGGGGCTTAGCTATATCTGAAAATCCTGGAATCCAAGTTCTACAGAACCTTGCTGCCCCTAGGAATTCTCCAATCTGTTGCTGGATTCTGGGGACTGGTATAGCACATACTGCTGGCTTCCTTTCAATACCTAGTCTTCATTTCCCTTGGGTGATTCAGAAACCTAGGTATTTGACCTCCCTGTGAGAGATTTGAGCCTTCCTTTTGGACACCAGGTAACCTGTTCCAATTAAGAGTCTTAGAAGGGCTCGTGTTCCTTTCAACATTGAACTCAAGTGGAGCTAGCCAGTAGGAAATCATCTATATATTGGAATAGAACACAACCCAAATCTGCCAAAGGTCAGAGAAGCAGGTTTATACCCAGGCCTTCTCACACCTCAATCCGAAGCTTTGGCTTCCTCTTTCCTCTGCTGCCTGCTGTCTTCACCCTTCCCTGGTTCTATCCATAGTGCATGGGGAGCACCTTGGTGTGTTATCTTCCCCACTGGATGCTGGTGATGGGATCTCTATGATATCTCAAGAAAAAAATTTCTAATATTCACATGGGAGGATGAGTGATTTTTATTTGTGTGGAATTACATCCCTGAGTTTCCAAAGTCCCATTCCAGTAAAAGCAGAAGTGGCTCCCTAGTGAGTCTAAAGCTTTAGCTTCCTGGTGAAGATTCCCATATGACATGCCTATAATATTCAGCCTTACCTTTGCTTCTTTCCAGTTAATTATAAGCATATCCTTCCCCTCTGAGAGAAAAGGAACCTCTTGTAATTTTACAAAGGAGAAATTAATGGCCTCCATCTTCTTAAAACTGTTTCCTGCTATCAAGGAGCATACTCCTCCCTATCTCAAGGCTGAGAGGTTTACTCTAACAGAGGAAGGAGGGATCAAAAGGGAAGAGAAATTCTGAAAAATCTAGGTCAGTCCGGTGAAACTTGGAGGTGATATCCAGGAGGATGGTGCTGCTGGACAAGCTGACAGTCTTGTTGTAATCTAAAAATGACAAACTTGGCAAGAAGGTTAAAAGACAATTCAAAAGTCAGGAGACTTATAGCAACTAAAGGTCTAGTGATAAGTAAAAACCCATATGATAAGAAGAAAGATTAATTTACAGTGTCCCCAATTAGGTTGGAGGAGTGGCTTCCCTGGAGGCAGGTATGCTATACCTGTTTGAAGCCCTTCTCTTCACCATACTTAATCCCAAAATAAGCTAAGATAAATATTTTAAGGTCCCCCATGAGAAACTGTGGATCTTTTTTGTTTAAATCATTTGGGCAGAAAAGGGAAAGCAGTTGCAATCAGAACCAATAGACCATCCATGTTTCATTGACTCAACCATAGTCCAAACTGTTAAGTTTTATTTTCAGGATACATTAATGCAGATGGCTTCTACAGTGAGGCTTATATTGTGTCTGTAATCAATGAAGTAAATAAGGACATAGCCATACCTTCTATGAGAACAAAAGGAAACAGATCAGAGGTTAATGCAAACCAGTTGAGAAGATTTCAAGATGCAAGGCTTTTGCTGGAAAGTAACCAGTGACAGTGTTATATTAGAAGTGTATTAGAAGATCTCCGGTGATGTCATCAAGTGCTGAATTCTGTATTGCATACACCAACACAGCCTTACAAACAACATTTTGAAAATAGTTAACTGTATTAGAGTTCAATATTCACAATTAGGCATTGTGGTTTTCACTGAAACACAATATTTCTCTCTAAGATTACCCTCATTTTCAAAGAGACTGCAATAAGTCCAGTTTTACTTTGGCATGATTATTTGAATAACACAAGGTTAATAATTAATCAAATTGACCACATAGGATCTTTTAAATTTGTGTTGCTGGAATCTTTCTTTCTTTTTAAAAAAAATATATCTTATTGATTTTTTACAGAGAGGAAGCAAGAGGGATAGAGAGTTAGAAACATCGATGAGAGAGAGACATCAATCAGCTGCCTTTTGCCCATTCCCTACTGGAGATGTGCCCGCAACCAAGGTACATGCCCTTGACTGGAATCGAACCTGGGACCTTTCAGTCCACAGACCAATGCTCTATCCACTGAGCCAAACCCATTTCAGCTGGAATCTTTCTTGAGAAATTTTTATATTGATCTTTAGTGGTAGTCATCCCCTCAGGTTGGAGAAGCCAAGCACAGTTGCCATCAAACTTTGCCTGCAATACCTGTAAGTTAAGTCAAGTCTGCAAGTCCTTGAGGTCCCCAAAAGGTGTCTAGAGGTTCCTTCCTTGCTATCTTTCAGGACAGTAACCTTTGTTCCTTCCCTGGAAAGATTGTCATGAACCACGTGACAAAGCAAGGCCATTTCTGCAAGTAGCTTTTGGTTGGCCTCAAAAGACAATATCAATTCCTTAAGGCTTTCTGGTAACATCCAGAGTCAACCCATGTCTTCTTTAGACATGCTATTCCAGGCAAAGTTTTGGTTAATAAGATCACACAGTTTGGAACTTTTTGGAAAAAAAATATATTGCTATGACTCACTCATAAAGAATTGCCACATTCCGGTGGGATCAGGTAAAGAGAAAAAGCTAAAAGTAAATAATTAGCATTCCCTAGATTGGCAAACACATTCATAACTTTTAGAAGCATAGGCTTCTTTACTGGCAAACACATTGACTGTTTAAAAGAGACCTACTTCTATGGAGAAAGGTATACAGCAAAATTCGCTGACTTAGCAATTTGTTGATTGGCTCAGATAGCTGAGGCTCAGATAGCATCTACTCCTTAGAATCTGCATTCTAACAGATAGTTCAGATAAGAGTCCTTGGAGACCAGGTATTAGCATTTCAGAGGCAGATGGTCCTTTCTTTGAAAAATGAAGAATAAAATTCCTTGCCAGAGTAGGAATATACTTTTTAAAAATGGAGACTGTATACAAACTATTGATTTCTGGGAGAAGAACCTAAAAATCTTTTATTCTCTTATTCCCTTAAAAGAGAGGGAGTTTACAGCTGAGAGAGGCATGAATGTCTTCTATGCTCCCTAACTCTCTTCATAGTGCAGAATCCAAGGAGCTGATGACATGTTAGCTGCTGTGGCACAACACAGCTGCCCTACATAAGGCAACTGGGGGATTGCATTCACCCACAGTCTGAAGTCTCTTCCCACACCTGGGACAGAGATCCTTCCTGAAATAATGATATACTTTTTCAGGAGTGAAGCCTTTAACTCCACAAGAAAGATTCTGAGGCCTCTGACCTTAATTGAGGTCTTCATCCCTATGTCTGTCTTTGGTAGAAAAAGTCTGACTCTTTTAACTTGCCTTTATTAGCTGGACTAGCAACCTGTTGCTGTCTCTAATATTTCTAACAGCCTTGGTCCCTTTAGAGGCTTGGCTGTGTGAGACAGCTTTCCTTAAGAGGAGAATGAGCATTAGCATTTCCTGTTAATTTTATTGTAGTGTACCCCTTGAGTTGAACAAAAGACACTTCAGTCTCAAAATCAAATCAAAGAGTCTCTTTAATTCAAAAGCCAGCGACTATGGGGGGGGAAGGAGAAGGGAAGAGGGGATTAGCTCTCCAAATCTTGCAGCCCGAAGTGACTACAGTAATGAGTTTATAAAGGCAAAAACCACGTCCTGCTAGACGTTGAAATGTGGAGCTATCTTGTGAAAGCAGATTGTACAGAAGCAAAACTGAACAAAGTTAATAATCGCTAAAGGTCATCTACAGTCTCAACTCTTCGAGCCACTGAATCAACAGAAAGCAATCTTTTGTGGTTCTGGCCTTCAGGCACAGGAGAATAACCTTTGTGATGTGGGCTGGCAACATACTGGGGTGATTTATGTGAGCTTCCAGATCTCAATCTGGGAAGCAAGCAGTTGTGTACAGAAGCCAGAATAGCAGGGTTAAAATTCAAACAGCAGTTTTTACCTGAGATGAATGTTACTATGCTTCATTGCTTCAATTTGGCTAGACAGAATTTAACATCCCTGGCCCTGGGTTTAAATTCTGTTTCCAGTCAGTTTTTAAGATCTACACTAATAAAAGAGAAAGATGTTAATTGACCATACCTCTGCTACACCCACAGCCAATCAGGAGTGCTATGCAAATTAACCCAACAAAGATGGTGGATAGATTTGCATATGCAGGCAGCACAGGCAGCAACCTATGCCCCTTGCTGGATCCAAGCCTCGATGGGAGACCAAGCAGGCGGCAGGAGGCAGTGCCCAATGCCACCTGCCAGATCCAAGCCAAGATGGGGGACAGGGCAAGTGGCAGGGTCCAAGCTGTGGCCATCTGGGCAGCCCCAGCAGAGTGAGAAAGCTGGCGGCTCAGAGGGCATTGCTCCCTCTGGAGCCCCAGCTTCCTTATCCCAGCTGTGAAAACTGACAACAGGTAGGAGGAAGTCCCACCCCCACAGAATCACGTTGGTCACACAACTCTCAAAGGCCTGACAGCCAGGACTCTCATTCACCTATAACTCAGACAGTGTCAGTAGAAAGGTGGGACTATGTCCAAAGAAAAACTGTTGATACAATGTAGCTCTGCAGCATAAAAATGATGACATTTATCGACAGAAAATGTCTGAAGAGCAATGTGCCTCTGATCTTGAAAGAAGGCAATGCCTGCAACAGATGTATCTGAAGATCAGCTACTGGAAAAACATCGGCATCATTGACAGAAAATGTCTAAAGACCAATGTGCCTTTGAAGTTGAAAGAAGGCAGATGCAAAGACAGAATATGTCTAGAGAACAGTCATCAACAAATACTAGCAATACTGTTAGGAAATACCTGCTCAGCAAAAATGGAGTACATGAGGATGCAATTCTTGAACATAGTTGTGGTGGAATGACTGTTAGATGTGAATTTTACCTATCACTAAATTTCTCTGATGAAAAACCATCTGGTGAGAAATTTACTCGATGTTGTAGCAAAGGAAAGGTTTGTCCAAATGATATACATTTTCCAGATTACCCTGCATATTTAAAAAGATTAATGACAAAGATTCTGACAGTAAAAATATTCGATCCATAAGTAGTCCTTTTGCTTTTGCTTTCAAATATGTCATCACCATTAGGATATGGTCTATACTGTTTTAGAATACACGGACAAGTTTATCACCGTATTGGAACTTTACATCCTTTGGATGGTGTTTCTCAGAAGTTTGCTTAACTCTATATTTTGGATACAGCTGAAACTACAAGTAAAAGATTAGCAATGCCAGAAAACCAAGGCTGTTCAGAAAAACTCATGATTAGCATCAACAACCTCATGCATGAAACAAATGAATTAACAAAATCGTACAAGATGCTACATGAGGCAGAAAAGGAAGCGCCATCTAAAGCAGCAGCAAAAGGTATAGCTCCTAAGGAAATAACTATGGCAATTAAATATGATCATAACAGTGACCCAGGAAGATATAAATCTCCCTGTGTAACCAAGATTGCTGTCATATTCAGAAACAAATATGGGGAACCTCTTTTTGGAAGGGACTTGCTCATTCATTGTAAACCAGATCCCAATAATCCAAGTACCATTAAAATGAAACAAATCAGTATCCTATTTTCTACATTAGATGCAATGACATATTGTGTTCTTTTTCCACATGGTGAAAAGGCTGTGGGGCATGCAGGAGGCGGCTGATCGATGTCTCTTTCTCATCCATGTTTCTGACTTCCTATCTCTCTCCCTTCCTCTCTGTAAAAAAATCAATAAAAAATATTTTTTAAAAAAGGCTGGGGAACAATTATTGAATTTAAGACTCAGAGACAACAGTGTAGTCAACAATAATACTAGACAAAATTTAAGGACATGGGTCACACAAATGCGATATTATGGATTTCATCTCTCTGTGAGGGACACGTTCAATCCTATTTTAAATGCAGGAAAATTAACTCAACAGTTTATTGTGGATTCATATTCAAAAACGGAGGCCAGTCAGATAAATTTCTAAGTTGAGAGTTGAAAAATATAGTGGTTTGATGCATTATCTCAAATCTAGATCTGAAAATGACAATATGCCGATTGGTAAAATGATAATACTTCCATCATCTTTTGAGGGTAGTCCCAGAAATATGCAGCAGTGATATCAGGATGCTATGGCAATGGTAACAAAATATGGCAAGCCTAAATTATTTATAACCATGACATGCAACCCCAAATGGGCAGATATTACAAACAATTTACAACGCTGGCAAAAAGTTGATAACAGATGTGACTTGGTAGCCAAAGTTTTTAATATTAAACTGAACGCTTTTTATTTATTTTTGTTTGTTTGTTTGTTTTAATATATATATTTTTAAATTAAATCTTTATTATTCAGATTATTACATTTGTTTCTCTTTTTTCCCCTCCATAGCACCCCTCCACCCAGCTCCCACCCCTCCCTCTGCCCTTAGCTCCCTCCCATTGATCTCATACATAGGTGTATGATTTTTGTCCAGTCTCTCCCTGTACACCCTTCACCCCTTTCCCCCTAAGAATTAACAGTCCACTCCCTTTCTGTGCTCCTGATTCTATTATATTCACCAGTTTATTCTGTTGATCAAATTTTTAATTCACTTAATTTTTAGATTCACT
>PVJN01053944.1:0-13561 GCA_004026805.1 Lasiurus borealis | reverse complement strand
CCTGCCAGCCTGGTTGCCCTCAACTGCCCTCTTCTGCCAGCCTGGTCACCCCCAACTGCTGCTCCTGCCAACCTGGTCACCCCTCACGCCCTCTCCCCCCCCACACCCCCCGCCATCAGCCTGGTCACCCCAGGCAGCCTGCTTGTTCAGTCATTTAGTCAGCCCTCACTAACCCCCCTGCCGAGCCGGTTGTAGACAGCCATCTTGTGAGGGTGTGAGGGTTAATTTGCATATTACCTCTTTATTATATAGGATTTGTGTATACATCACAAAAATACATATAGAATTTTATTTAAAATATGCCTGAGTTTAATCTTATTAAATACTTTAAATTAATGGATTTGTTTCATGACAATTCCCTAGACATAAAAATAATAAATTATCAATTGAAACAGACTCCTAGATAGAGAACAGGCTGACAGTTCTGGGGGGTCTACAGGGTGGAAGGATTGAGCAAAAAAAAGACAAAGAGAAAGAACTCGTGGACATGGATAAGTTAGGAGATTATGTGGGGGTGGGGTGGGGGGAGGGTAGAAGGAGGTAGAGGAGGGTACAAAGAAAATAAGTGGTGATGGAAAAAAATAAAATATATATATATTTTTAAGTAATAATAATTATAAATTCCTTAGTATAAATTATGCTTAACTATTATTTTTTCATTCTTTGAATACAGGAATATAGAAAATAAGTGCTACCATGTAAGGATTTACCTTTAATTTGCTCTTTTATATTTTTCATATAATACCACCAGTGATAAAACATGTATTTTTGAAGTCTTAAATTGTCATATTTAATTGCTATTTCCATTTTTTTAGCTAGAATGTCTTCATCCTTTACATGAGGAATTGCTATGTGTTTCCAACTTCTATGGGCAGAAAATAGAAAAAATAATATTTTAATGTTATGGTAATACATTACTAAATAAACTGAGAGGGAGGAAAAGTAATACCTCCTCAAAAACCACAGTACAGAAATAAATTATTTTTATTGCTTTATTTCTAGGCAGTCCTTGTCTACATTTCTGAAGCCCAGAAAATTCTTAAATTCAAAAGTTTTTTTATAACTTATATAGAGGCAAAACTAGACCTGGCCTAGGGTAATTTTGTATCAAAATCTCTTTGCATCTGACATATGGCTGGTCAAAGTCTTCCTTCTTTTCATATAGTTACAGTATATATCTACCTGACTGTAGAAATACTAATATATTCAAATATGTTTTGTTCCCATTGTGCTGTCACAGACACCACTAAAATGTTATATAATAAACATGGGCTATACAGAGATTACCTTTCTAAATGTTTTTTTAAAGGAACCTAAATTCCAAAACACATCTGGCTCCAAGGGTTCCAGATAAGAGAATTATGAACCTCCATTTTCAATTTTTGGAGTTTTAATTAAAAACTAGAGGCCTGATGCGCAAAATTCTTGCAAGGGGCTTGGCCCCTGCCACACAGCAGCCACCTCTGCCTCTTTCCTCGCAGTCCCGACTTCATCCAGAAGGCCGTCCAGAAGGACGTCCTGTCTAATTAGCATATTACGCTTTTACTGTTATAGATAAAAAAGAAAAAGTGATACCTTGAAGAAATAAAGAATGTATTTAGACAAATTGATGGAAAATCCAAGATGGCGGCATAGGTAATTTCAAAACTACAACTAAAAGACGGAATGGACATCATCCAGAACCACAGGAAAGCTGGCTGAGTGGAAGTTCTACAGCTAGAAGAAAAGAGAGGGGCTCACAGAAACCCAGAGGAACTGCAAAAAGCTGAGGTACGGAGACGCGCATACTGAGAGAGCAGGTGCCGGAGTACCTGGCTGGCTTTCTCTGGCGGGAGGGAAACGGAGACTCCCAACAGCATTGAACCCCTTATCTTACGACACTAAACCCCAGATCCAGCTGAAACTCATACAGGGGGAGTTTGGACTGTGAAAAGGGAGAGGTGTATGGAAATTTAGGGGAGTCGCAAAAGATCAAAGACCTGGTGGCGCAAACGGCACTATGCACAGGACAGATTTCTGATTGTGCCACTGGCTTTCACGAGTGGGGGGGAGACAGACCCTCCCAACTGTACTACTTCTGACTCCACTAAGCCCCTGTTTTGGGCGAAACCCTTGGGACCTAGACACATGTGGTCCTGGAGTGCAGGGGAGCCAGAAAGGCAGCGGTGTAGAGGCACTGCGGGCACATGCGCACAAGGACCACTACAGTGATTACCCAGTCACGTGAGACTCAGGGGCCCTGGAGGGCGGGGCCGACTGGAAGGCAAGGCGGTCCCTTAAGCCCTGAGACTCCACCCATCCCAAGCTCAAAAGAGGCTTCTTCGGTTTTGCAAGTCGGTATCATAAGGCTGAATCCAACACAGAAGTTCCCCCGGCATAGTGAAAATGCTGAGACAAGGGAAGGGATCACAAACAAAAGAAATGGAGGGGAAAAAACGACTGTATATAGAGTTCAAAACCACACTTATAAGGTTTTTCAAGAATATGCTAGAAAAGATGGATAAATTTAGCGAGTCCCAAGAGGAGATGAAAAAGGACCAACTAGAGACACAGACAGAAATAAATAATATTATACAGAGTCCTAACAGCAGACTAGAGGAAGGCAAGAATCAAGTAAAAAATTTGAAATATAAAGAAACAGAAAACATTCAACTGGAAAAGCAAGAAGAGAAAAGAATCCAAAAATGTGAAGATAATGTAAGGAGCCTCTGGGACAGCTTCAAGCGTACCAACATCAGAATTGTGGGGGGGCCAGAGGAAGACAGAGAGCAAGATACTGAAAACCTATTTAAAGAAATAATGAATGAAAACCCCCCACATCTGGTTAAAGAAATAGACTTACAAGTCCAGGAAGCACACAGAGCTCCATATAAAAGGAATCCAAAGAGGACCACACCAAGACACATCATAATTAAAATACCAAGAGCAAAAGACAAAGAGAGAATATTAAAAGCAGCAAGAGAAAAACAGTTTATTACCTACAAAGGAGCACCCATACGACTGTCAGCTGATTTCTCAACAGAAACAATGCAGGCCAGATGGGAGTGGCACGAAATATTCAACGTGATGAATAGTAAGAACCTACAACCAAGAATAATCTATCCAGCAAAGCTATCATTCAGAATTGAAGGGCAGATAAAGAGCTTCACAGATAAGAAAAAGCTAAAGGAGTTCATCAACTCCAAACCAGTATTATATGAAATGCTGAAAGGTCCTCTTTTAGAACAGGAAGAAGAAAAAGGTAAAAGACAAAAAATTATGAACAGAAAATACATATCTATCAACAAGTGAATCTAAAAATTGAGTGAATTAAAAATTTGATGAACAGAATAGACTGGTGAATATAATAGAATCAGGAGCACAGAAAGGGAGTGGACTGATCATTCTCAGGGGGAAAGGGGTGAGGAGTGTACAGGGAGAGACTGAACAAAAATCATACACCTATGGATGAGGTCAATGGGAGGGAGGTAAGGGCAGAGGGAAGGGTGGGAGCTGGGTGAAGGGGTGCTATGGAGAGGAAAAATGAGAAACAAATGTAATAATCTGAATAATAAACATTTAATTTAAAAAAAAGAATGTGTTTTAAGTAACTATATCTATAGATAAAATCAGCACACCTGGCCAAAAGTGAGCTTTTTTCCATATGGAGACTATTAAGAATAAGACTACAAAGAAGAAATAGCATATAAACACTCACGTTCGTACCTAAAGTGGGTCTTTACTAAATGTCCAGTGTAAAAAGTGCACGCTTTTATCATCAACTCTGGAGTCATCTAAAGTAAATAAATAAATAAAATGACAAACATTAGAAAGAAACGCAGGCCACCTCTGGGAGGTCCACAGGAAAATGAGACCAATGGTTGCATCTGGGGAGCATAACCCAGCAGGGAGACAGGAATCAACTTGAAGAACTACTTGCCATTTATATATTTTGGAATTTTATTGTGAATGCCTATTACCTATTTTTTTTTAACTTTATTGTTGAAAGTATTACATAGGTCTTACTTTTTCACCCATTTACCTTCCCAACCAGCTCCCACCTCCACCCCAAAGCCCTCACCACCCCTTTGTCTGTGTCAACGGGTTATGCATTGATGCATATAAGTTCATTGGTTGATCTCTTTCCACTTTTTTAAAGATAAAGTCACAGCTTTAAAATTTCCTGTTATATTACACTTACTTTAGAGCATTTAAGGTAAGCACTATGGCATTATTATTAGCAGCTATATTGACAGGATTATGATGCTGTGAATCTGCTGGTCACTCTGTCACTATTAAATTGGGTGATTTTGCCTTCTCAAAAGTATAAAATGAGATTTTTCTTTTAAAAAAAAAGGCATACAGAAATTCCTCAATTACCAAGTAGAAATAGAAAACTATGTATATTAAAAGTGTACTCTGAGGAAATGCTGAAAAATATGCCAATTTATCACTTGCAACTATTCATAATAATACACATTAATAAGAAAGGCTAAGGATTATTGAAATCTTCTGTACCTCCTGTCCATTCTTTAATACATTGACACATTTATTATATGTACGTGGCTACTGTAAAGTGCTTAATGCTGTATGCTTTCTATGATGTTATTGCCACCCTCTTTATCATACAAATACATAAACATGTGGCTATATCTATTTGGTATAGAGATGTTTGGTACATATCTATTCCAACTTCCCAGAATTCTGAATTCTATTTTTCTAAGACAACCCTTTTTCATCTTTGCACATTGCTATAAATCATTGTTACTAAATACAGCAAACAAATATTATTCATGAATTTATTTCAGGCATACAACTAAGGCCCTCGGCCCCCCTGATAGTCTGCTTTATGTTTAGTGCCATTTGGAAACCCTCACTTTTGATAGGGATTATATATAAAATACTCCTTTTTTAAAATATATTTTTATTGATTTCAGAGAGGAAGGGAGTGGGAGAAAGAGAGAAACATCAATGATGGCAGAGAATCATTGATCAGCTGCCTCCTGCACACCCCCCACTGGGGATTGAGGCCACAAACTAGGCATGCACCCTCGACTGGAATCAAACCTGGGATCCTTCAGTCCACGGGCCAATGCTCTATCCACTGAGCCAAACCAGCTAGGGCCAAATTACTCCTTTCTTAAAATTAAATCTTTATCATTGAAAGTTTTACATGTATCCTCATTTTCCCCCATTGACTCCTAGACTGCCCCCATCCTCTCCTTGCCCCAGGCCTTTACCAACCTATTGTCTGTGTCCATGGGTTATGTATATATGCATACAAGTTCTTTGGTTGATCTCTTCCCACCTACCTCCACCTTCCCTCTGAGATTCCACAGTCTGTTCTATGCTTCTGTATCTCTACATCTGTTTTGTCCATCAGTTTATTTTGTTCATTAGATTCCCCATATTAGTGAGATCTTGTGATACTTGTCTTTTTCTGACTGGCTTATTTCACTTAGCCTGATACTCTCCAGGCCCATCCATGCTGTCTCAATGGGTAAGAGAGCCTTCTTTTTCACAGCTTCATAGTATTCCATGGTATAAATGTACCACAGCTTTTTTATCCACTCATCTACTGATGGGCACTTGGGCTGTTTCCAGATCTTAGTTATTGTAAATTGTGCTGCTATGAATATAAGGGTGCATATATTCTTTCTGATGAGTGTTTTGGGTCTCTTAGGACATATTCCTAGAAGTGGCATCACTTTATCAAATAGCAATTCCATAGTTAATTTTTTGAGGAAACTCCATACTGTTTTCCATAGTGGCTGCACCAGTCTGCATTCCCACTAGGGTTCCCTTTTCTTCACATTCTCATGGCACTTGTCACTTGTTGATGGTAGCTATTCTGACAGGTGTGAGGTGATACCTCACTGTTGTTTTAATTTGCATCTCTCTTATTATCAGTGACTTGCAAATTACTCTTGTGATGAGGGAGAATGTAATCCACTGAAGTCATCTACTAAATTCTGATTTTGGGGTGTGAGGTAAGGGGAGGAATCCAGATCTGTAAAGTAAGAGTATTAGGAATATCATAGCAGGAAAAACCAAACCCGGAATGAGGTGGCAGAAGCAAAGACAATTTCATCTACATGACTATTGAGTCCTCATTTTCTTAAGTCTAAACTTCTCTTTCAAATATACAACCTGAAAAGTGCTATATAAATATCTATAATAAATGGCATAGTTCATAAAATATAAATATATTACACAATCAAATGAATAGTAATAACTTTGAAAATAAAAATTTTAATTTAGCCAGTAACACTTGAACTTGACTTTTGATCACTCTTTAAATCAGCATAAAAGTATTGTTTTGTTTCTATTGTTGAAAGACTTTGTAATTGTAATATTTTTAGTAGTTCTTTCCCTAAATTATTGTTTTAATTTCACATGTATTGTTTTCCCAGTTAAAAAAACAAAACACGCTAATAGAATTAAAATAGATGATTTTCCCTCATCCTCTTGTTTTCTCCACAGGGAAGCATAGCTTTAAGAAAGCAACTCCAAGAGACTGGCCTGCAACAGGAGCTCCAGGCCTGTTATCACCAACACCACCAACCCTACCTCTTCCCCACCACCCTCTGCCCCACCCTGGGGGTGGGCATGGATCAGCTCCACTGCAGCTCAGCAGTGCCTCTGGCCAGATGAACCATCAGTCACAAGTAAGTACACTGAGTAACATGGTTTAACTTCCAGTTTTCACCACCAACACTCCCGCAGCATGCTTTTCTAATCTTCACAACCGTTGTACATTGGCTAATTGCTTCTGATTGGAAAATGTTCTATGACTTTTTTTTTTATCCCAGCTGGCAGTGTATTACACAAAGTAGGAGCTCAACACACATGTACAGATTGATTGAATTAGACAGCTGCCAGCTCTGCCATCTGGCCACTGCAAATGGAAGGTAAAGGATTCAGACAACTTTGTGGACAAGTTGCTGAATAAAAGAGCAACGTGGTGTTGGTATAGAGGACCTAAGAGTGAGAGCTGTTTCTGGGCCCTCACAAACCACTTACGTCAACTTCCCACAAGGGCTACAGCACACAGGCACCTGCTGGATATAACGGAAGAGAGGGCGGTGTGGTGAAAGGTGAATCACCGTACGATTTCTGAGAATCCAATTATTTTATAAGATTAGTTTTGAGTCTGGAAATTCAAGAGAAAATTCTGCCATGGGAGGTGGTTTCTGAAGTTAAAGGGTGGGGAGGAATCCAAGATGGCGGCATAGGTAAACACCTAACTGCTATTTCACACAACAATTTCAAAACTACAACTAAAAGACAGAACGGACATCATCCAGAACCACAGGAAAGTTGGCTGAGAGGAAATTCTACAACTAGAAGGAAAGAGAGGGGCTCACGGAGACCCAGAGAAGCTGCAAAAAGCTGAGGTACGAAGACACGCGAATGGAGAGAGCGGATGCCGGAGTACCTGGCTGGCTTTCTCTGGTGGGAGGAAGATGGAGACTCTCAACTGCATTGAACCTCTTATTCTATGGCACAGAACCCCAGGTCTAACTGAAACTCAAACAGGGGTAGTTTGGACTGTGAAAAGGGAGAAGTGCGTGGAAATTTAGGGGAATCACAAAAAGGCAAAAGTCTGGTGGTGCGCACAGCACTGTGTGCAGAAGACTGACTGATGATTGTGCCGCTGGCTTTCACAAGTGGGCAGGAGACAGAGCCTCCCAACTGCACCACTTCTAACCCCACTAAACCCCAGTTTTAGGCAAAACCCTGGGGACCCAGACTCATAGGGTCCTGGAGCACAGGGGAGCCGAAAAGGCAGCGGTCTAGAGATACTGCGCCACAGGGACCCCTCCAGAGATTACCCAGAGTCACATGAGACCCAGGGACTGTGGAGGGCAGGGCTGACTAGAAGGCAAGGCAATCTGTTAAACCCTGAAACTCCACCCAACCCAAGCTCAACAGAGAAGCTTTTGCAGTTTTGCAAGTCTTATGTCATAAGACTGAATCCAACACAGAAGTTCTCTCAGCATAGTGAAAATGCTGAGACAAGAGAAGAGATCACAAACAAAAGAAATGGAGGAAAACAAATGACTGGATATAGAGTTCAAAATCACAGTTTTAAGGTTTTTCAAGAATATTCTAGAAAAGATGGATAAATTTAGCGAGACCCAAGAGGAGATGAAAAAGGACCAACTAGAGATAAAAAAGGACCAACTAGAAATTAAACATACACTGACTGAATAAAAAATATTATACAGAGACCTAACAGCAGACTAGAAGAAGGCAAGAATCAAGTCAAAAGTTTGAAATATAAAGAATTAGAAAACAATCAACTGGAAAAGCAAGAAGAAAAAAGAATCCACAAATGTGAAGATAATGTAAGGAGCCTCTGGTCAGCTTCATGTGTACCAACATCAGAATTGTGGGAATGTCAGAAGAAGAGAGAGAACAAGATATTAAAAACCTATTTGAAGAAATAATGACTAAAAACTTCCCCCACCTGGTGAAAAAAATAGACTTATAAGTCCAGGAAGCACACAGAACTCCATATTAAAGGAATACAAAGAGGACTACACCAAGACACATCATAATTAAAATGCCAAGAGCAAAAGACAAAGAGAGAATATTAAAAGCAGCAAGAGAAAAAACAGTTCATTATCTACAAGGGAGCACCCATATAACTGTCAGCTGATTTCTCAACAGAAACTCTGCAGGCCAAAAGGGATTGGCAAGAAATATTCAACGTGATGAATAGCAAGAACCAACAACCAAGAATACTCTACCCAGCAAAGCTATCATTCAGAATTGAAGGGCAGATAAAGAGCTTCACAGATAAGAAAAAGCTAAAGGAGTCCATCAACTCCAAACCAGTATTATATGAAATGCTGAAAGGTACTCTTTAGAAGAGGAAGAAGAAAAAGGTAAAAGATAAAAAAATTATGAACAACAAATACATGTCCATCAACAAGTGAATCTAAAAATTTGATCAACAGAATAAACTGGTGAATATAATAGAATCAGAAGCACAGAAAGGGAGTGGACTGATAATTCTCAGGGGGAAAGGGGTGAGGGGTTGCAGGGAGAGACTGAACAAAAATCATACACCTAGGGATGAGGTTAATGGGGGAGAGGTAAGGATAGAGGGAGGGATGGGAGTGGGTGGAGGGGGGCTATGAAGGGGAAAAAAGATAAACAAATGTAATAATCTGAATAATAAAAATTTAATTTAAAATAAAATAAAATAAAGTTAAAGGGTGGCAATGTTGAGGTAATAAACTCAACATTGTAAAAGAACTTTTCCAGCATTTATTAAGAATTGGACATTCATCTTTTCTTTTAGACCTGTGGTTGATTAGAATCACTGATGAAACTTTTTCTAAAGTACCCATGATCATGCCCCCACCTTCCTTAAGGTCCCCTCAATACCATCCTCTCTAAGAATGACCACTATGATGAATCACTATTACTACTAAGAGGATGTCTCACTCCTCATGGACATTAGGGGCAGAAAATGTGAAGGCCCAGTGTATTAAGCTGAGTTCCAACAGGATACAATATGACTCAATGAAAATACATTCAACTTAACACCCTAGGTTTTGTGTGTTTTTTCTGTTTGTTTGTTTGTTTTAACACCCTAGTTTCAAGGAAACATTTTTTTTAGCTGGAAGAAAAATAAAAAGAAGTGAAATACAACATGAGAAATTTTCTTTTTTACTATCCTTTTCTGAATTTTTCAACATTTAATGAATATTAGGGGCAAGAAAAAAATGGTGCCAGCCTAAATCTGATGAATTCAGTTATCTAAGCATTTCTAATTAATTTTTAAAGAAAAAAGTTTAGAAGTCAATTTAGATATTTTTGCTTTGAATTTGTTTTGACAAGAGGAAGAAATTTTCTTCTATGATCTGAAAGAATGACTAGGATGGGGGAAGGAAGGAAGCCACAAGGCATCGGTCTTAGCCTCTTGGATTAGGGTTCTGAGCCTTAAGGAAGAAGATACTATAGACAAAAATCTGAAGGAACTGTTCCCATGAGGCCCACAGCACTATTTGTGCAACACAAGTAAGGAAAGGTATTTCCCCAACTTCTGGAGAGCACACACAATACAGAACCATTAAATATCATGTGACTGTAAAATTTTAAAGTTCTAAATAATGTGATAAAAATATTACAAAAGCCTTACTAAATTAAAATTTTATCAAGAAGCACTTCATTTCACAGCTGGTAGCAAAATGAACGGTAAGTTTTAAGTTCTTGCCACACAGCGGTACTATTTTGACAGATAAACAAATTTGACTTCAGTCCCTGATAAGTGCGAGTTTGACTTGGAAGTCTTCCAAAAAGTATCTTTGTCAAAGTGGTCACTGGGTATGGTTTGAGCAGAACAGAGTCCAGAGAAAGGAGCACTATTTTGGCATCTTCAGGATTTGTGCCTGGAGCACCACCTCGGTTACACATCCAAGTTCCCAGGAAGTCTAGAGCAGCAGCTAAGGCTCCACCCTCAGATGACTTCATGAGTTCTAGACAGAGACACTAAAGAGGAATTATTGAATTCCTGAGGGACTGCTTTGGGATTTCCAGAAACAGCTGGTTGGGATTTTAAGAGGAACCCACTCTCCTGTATTATGAAGATATGAACAAGAGGAAGTGAAGTTTGAAATGTTACTATCAACACTATTCTGCTTGTATCCCAGGCTGATGAAACCAGAGGACATTTTTTAATAAACGAAAAGATAATGAAATATATTAGAAATCATGAATTATAACTACTGAATTTGTGGCCCTTTAATGTTAGTAGTAATTTGTCCCATTAATTTTTAACTTTGTAAGACACTATACATTTATTATATATAAGAAAATGGCTATAATTTAAATAATACCTATAGAAAAGGTTTACTTCTATAGTATTTGAGGTATCTAATATGATATGAGAAATCTGGTAAGACTCAAATGAAAAATAAATGTAAGTCATTCATTACCACTAAACCTGCATTACAGGAAATGTTAAAGGGAATTCATTAAGAGGAAAAGAAAAGGTCAAAACTATAAATAAGTACTTCTTGCAAATTTAAATGTTTCATGCTACATTTATAAGTGGTTGGCCTACTACCTTTATGATATGTTTGTCTTTACTAGTGAGATTTTATTTTCTTTCATATAATTTCTTAATTTTTTTATATATGTTTCTATTGATTTCAGGTAAAAGAAGGGAGACGGAGAGAAAGAGAGAAACATCAATGATGAGAGAGAATAATTGATCAGCTGCCTCCTGCATGCCCACGACTGGGGATTGAACCCACAACCTGGGCATGTACCCTGAACAGGAATAGAACTGTGATCTGGTTCAACCACTGAGCCACACTGACCAGGCAAGTTTCTTAAGTTTTGATCATCTACAAATTTTTTAAAGAGATTTTAATGCTCAGTAGGCTTTTGTGCATGGAGATAAACACTCATTGCTAGTAGTATGTTAGTACTCTATTTAATAAACAGATTTAAATAAATATAAATTAGAAAAACTAAATTTTCTTAGACATGTAAATGTTTATAACAAATTTTATTAAATAAAATCCCTGAAACAATTTAAAGTAAATAAAAAAACTTAAAAAATGTTATTTAGAATTCTCAAATACCCTACACAGCAGATAAACATACATAAATGCCATATCATTCATTAACTACTAATACTCATTTATACTTAAATGAATACAGTTCATATCTTAATTATTTCTACATATCTTTATTTTTATTCCTACTAGGTTACAGTAATACTTTGATGCCTTCTCAGGAAATAATAATCTACTCAACCTCAAAAAAAAAGGGATACTTTTACAAACCAGTAAAAGTGGATATAGTTATCAAGCAATTAATTCTTCTTTGGGGCACAGGATCTGTCTGTCTGTCTCTCCCAAAAGGTGAAAACTCCAGTTTCCTTTCATAGTTAAATGATGTTTGTTACATCAGTAAAACCTTTTTTTTTTTCTTTTTCTTTTTTTACTTTTTAAGTCAACATCTTTCATTTGGACTTTAGGATTCCATTATACAATGCTCCGTGTGATAAGATTTTAATGTGTGAAAAAAGCAGGAAGCAGAAGGCTATTGTCTGCTATTTTCATGTAAGAAGTCAGAGGGGCAGAGAATATAGTGTATTTGCTAGTACTTTTCAAAAAGAAGCAATTGAAGGATATATGCTAAAAACTACGAAAATTGGTTACCTAGAGAAAGAGAGGAAATAGAGAGGCAGAAAAATGCAAGCAATATTCTCTGGATACTCCTCATTTTATTGTTTTGATTTTGCACCATGTAATGTTATACATCATTAAAAGAAAAGGTGACCTTCCGTACAAAAAAAAATTAATTTTTTTACTGAAAATACCTGGTAGGAAATATACATCTTCGAGGCAAAAATAATTGCATAATTTTCTTAAACTGAGGTAGTTTTATTGTTAGTGGCCTTTGACATTATTATTCTGAAATAAAAATATTCCATTGAAGGATTAAGCTAAGTGAAGAATTATATTAATTATATTAATGTCTATAAGCATCAAGATTCATTAAAAGCGGGTCAGCCGGACCAGCGGCGCCTCCTGATGGGACGCACTAGGAAGAACACAACACCCCCAAAGCAGCCTTCTTGTCACCAAGAGTAAAAACATGGGGGGAAAGAACTTGAATATCATGTAGATTTAAGTACAATTTGCAGGAAATATAAGAAACAGAACAAATTAAATGACACCGGAGGAAACCATGAGAATGTGGGACATTTCACATGACACATTATCTGTTTTACTCAATAAATGACACATTATCTATTTTACTCAATAAATGACACAGGGAAAAATAAGAACGAATGAATGTAGTTGCACAACAGCCAAGCCAATATGTGGATCCTGTATGGATTTTGACTTAGAACCATAAGTAAAAAGGCACTTTTGAGACTTAGGGACACTCGAATACGGACTGAATATGGAATTTATGTATAAAAATACAATCAGCACTGGATTATATTCAGGAATTATTGCCAATCTCATTAGGTGGACAATGGCACCTAAAAATCTCATTTCCTGTTAGAGATGCACACTGAAGCCATTACTGGTAAAATAATACAACTCCTGGGATTTGCTTTCTATTGCTCCAGCAAAAAAGGGTAAGGGGAAAATAATGAGCAAGCACGGCAAAATGTTGATAATTGTGAAGCTGTATGATGGCACTCTCTCTACTTTTGTGTTATGCTTTGTGCTAAAGATTTTTTAATATTATGGATGCCTTTTCTTCTTATAACTAGTAAGCCCATCTGGAGATGTCATTTCCTGCGAAATGAGAATCAAATCTGTGAAGTTAGTTTCCTTCTTACAATGGTTGATCCTTTCATCTCGGGACACAGTTAAACTATATGTCTACTGTATGAGAACATTTCCTATTTCCCTATAACTATTTGACTTACAGTTTCCTGTAGGAAATCTTCTGTTTCCATAAACAGAAACAAATCTATATGTTTATAAATAGGCACATGCAGACAGTCCTTGTTTTGCTGGAGTGTGAGACCATAAAAATGCCTGCTGAAACCTAGCAATATTAATAACCAATATTGTAGCCTTCAAAATGTTTT
>PVJN01053943.1:0-13570 GCA_004026805.1 Lasiurus borealis | reverse complement strand
TTCTCCCCCCCCCCCCCCCAAATCCTCCTACCCCTGTCCCAACACTCCCCTGCTTTCCCGCTGTAAATTGAGTCTGTTCGGTGCTTTATTGCCTGTTTATCTTTTTGTTCATCAGGTTATAATTTCTTTATTTTCCATAAATTAGTGAGATCATGTGATATTTTCCTTTCATTGCCTGACTTATTTCATTTAGCATAATGCTCTTCAAGTCCATCCATACTGCTGCAAATGGTAAGAATTCCTTCTTTTTTTGTAGCAGCGTAGAAGTCCATTGTGTAGCTGTATCATACATAGTTTTCTAACCCCCTCATCTGCTGATGGGCTTTTGGGCTGTTCCCAAATCTTAACTATGTTGAATTGTGCTGCTATGAATATAGGGGTGCATATATCCTTTCTGGTTGGTGTTTCTAGTTTCTTGAGATATATTCCTAGTAGTGGGATTACTGGGTCACATGGGAGTTCCATTTTTAGTTTTTTAGGAAACTCCATACTGTTCTCCACAGTGGCTGTACCAGTCTGCATTTCCACTAGCAGTGCACGAGGGTTCCTTTTTCACTGCATCCTCACTAGCACTTGTCATTTGTTGATTTGTTGATGATTGCCATTCTGATAGGTATGAGATGGTGTACCGCATTGTAGTTTTGATTTGCATCTCTTGGATAATTAGTGACTTTGAACATGTTTTCATATGTCTCTTGGCCTTCCTTCTGTCTTCTTTCGAAAAGATTATATTTAGGTCCGTTGCCCATTTTTTTATTGAATCCTTTATCTTCCTTTTATTAAGTTGGATAAGTTGCCTGTATATGTTGGAGATTAAACCTTTATCAGTGATAACATGCAAATATATTCTCCCATCCAGTGGATTTTCTTGTTGTTTTGTTGATGGTTTCTTTTGCTGTGCAAAAGCTTTTTATTTTGATGTAGTCCCATTTGTTTATTTTCTCTTTAGTTTCCATTGCCCTAGGAGCAGTATCAGTTAAGAAATTGCTTCGGCATATTTCTCTGAGATTTCTCTGCCTGTGGATTCACCTAGGCCTTTTATGGTTTCATGTCTTATATTTAAGTCCTTTATACATTTTGAGTTTATTTTTGTGTATGGTGTAAGTTGGTAATCTAGTTTCTTTTTGTTTTGCATATATCGGTCCAATTTTCCCAAGACCATTTATTGAAGAGACTGTCTTGACTCCATTGTATGTTCATGCCTCCTTTGTCAAATATTAATTGAGCATAGAGGTTTGGGTCGATATCTGGGTTCTCTATTCTATTCCATTGGTCTTTATGTCTGTTCTTGTGCCAGTACCAGGCTGTTTTGAGAACAGTGGCTTTGTAATATAGCTTGAAATCTGTATTGAGATACCACCTACTTTGTTCTTTCACAGCTTGGATTGCTGTGGCTATTCGGGGTCTTTTTTTATTCCAGATGAATTTTTGGAGAGTTCTTTCTAGTCTCTGAAATATGCTGTTGGAATTTTAATGAGGAGTGCATTGAATCTATAGATTGCTTTAGGTAGTATGTACATTTTAATGATGTTGATTCTCCCAATCCATGAACATGGTATTTCTTCCATCTGTTTATTTCTTCCTCTGTCTCTTTTTTCAGTGTCCTGTAGTTTTCTGCGTATAGATCTTTTATGTCCAGTTAAGTTCATTCCTAGGTATTTTAATATTTTTGGTGCAATGGTAAATGGGATTGCTTTTTTAGTCTCTCTTTCTGTAAGTTCACTATTGGTATATAGAAATGCCATAGATTTTTTTTAGTTAATTTTGTATTGTGCTACATTGCCAAATTCATTTATTAAGTCTAATAGTTTTTTTTATGGAGTCTTTCAGGTTTTTATGTATAGTATCATGTCATCTCCAAATAAGGACAGCTTTTACTTCTTTTCCAATTTGGATGCCTTTCATTTCTTCTTATCTGATAGCAATGGTTAATACTTCCAGTACTATGTCGAATAGGAGTGGTAAGAGTGGGCATCCCTGTCTTGTTCCTGTTCTTAGGGAAATGGTTTTAGTTTTTGCCCATTGAGTATGATGTTAGATGTGGATTTATCATATATGGCTTTTATTATGTTGAAGTATGATCCTTCTATTCCCACTTTATTGAGAGTTTTTATCAAGAAAGGGTGTTGGATTTTGTCAAATGCTTTTTCTGCATCAATTGATATGACTGATTTTTATCTCTCAATTTGTTTATGTAATGTATCACATTTGTTGATTTGCAGATACTGTACCATCCTTGTATTCCTGGGATAAATCTTACTTGGTCATGGTGTATGATCTTTCTGATATACTGCTGGATCCAATTTGCTAGAATTTTGTTGAGGATTTTGGCATCTATGTTCTTGAGAGATATTGGCCTGTAATTCTCTTTAATTGTGTTGTCTGTATCTGGTTTTGGTATTAGGGTGATGCTGGCTTCCTAGAAGGAGATTGGAAGTGTTTCTTCCTCTTGAATTTTTTGGAATAGTCTGAGGAGAATAGGTTTTAATTCTTCCTTGAATGTTTGGTAAAACTCCCCTGTGTAGCCGTCTGGCCCCAGGCTTTGGTTTGGTGGAAGCTTTTTGATGACTGCTTCAATTTTTTCCATAGTTATTGGCCTATTGAGATGTTTAGATTCTTCCTGATTGAGTTTCAGATGGTTGTGTTTTTCTAGGAATATGTCCATTTCCTCCAGGTTTTCCAGTTTGTTAGAATAGAGTTGTTCATAGTATTTTTTTAAAAATCCTTTGTATTTTAGTGGTGTCTGTTGTTATTTCTCCTCTTTCGTTTTTCATTTTGTTTATTTGGATCATCCCTCTTTACTTCTTGGTAAGCCTGGCTAGAGGTTCATCAATCTTGTCTATCCTTTCAAAGAACCAGCTCTTGGTTTTGTTGATCTTTTGTATTGTTTTTTGGGGGGCCTCTATATCATTTATCTCTGATCTTTATTATTTCCTTACTTCTGCTTACGCTGAGCTCTTCTTTTTGCTCTCTTTCTAACTCTTTGAGTTGTAGCACTAAGTAATTTATTACCATTGTTTTATGTTTTTTTTTGCATTAGGCTTGTAGAGCTATGAACTTCCCTCTCAAGACTGCTTTCACTGTGTCCATAGATTTTGGATTGTTGTGTTTTCATTGTCATTTGTTGTCATGATGTTTTTTATTTCTTCTATGATCTCTTTGGTAACCCAGTCATTGTTTAATAGTATGTTATTTTGTCTCCATGTGTTTGATTTCTTTGGATTGTTTTTATTGTAGTTGATATCCAGTTATATGCCACTGAGATCTGAGAAGATGCTTGATATCATTTCTATCTTCTTGAATTTGAAGAGACTTTGCCTGTGACCCAATATCTGGTCTGTCTTTGAAAATGACCTATGTGCACTTGATATGATTGTATATTCTAGAGCTGCAAAGATTTGCAAGAGGGATAATTGCTCTCAATTCCCAAAGAGCTGGGCTGTAACTTAAATGACATCATAGGTTAGCTACCCATCCAACTACATCATCCCTGAGTTGGGGATTTTTGTATATGGTTACCATTAGGTTTATAAAAAATGAAGTTGCACATATACTGTAGTTTTTTCCTTTTTTTTTTTTTTTTTGAGTGTTTCTGATCTTCATCTTCCTTTGTCAGTTGCTTTTTCCCTCTTGTTCTGTAGTTTTATTTCTAATTGTAGTTAATAAATCCTTTCAAATGTCATGTTTCAGCTTGGATAAACAGTAATTATTTATGACAGTATTAAAGTACTCCATGGACTCAAGAGGGTGCAGAGGTTTACCGTCCCAAGTCATTCCCTGTGGTAGCCAAAAGAAAGAACTGGTAGCCTGCAGGTCACAGGGAGGCAGAAAGCCAAGGCCAGCCCTTAGGACATAGGTAATAGTTACCCTGGGGGAAGGGATCAGTAGCCATTTGGCCTGGATTTGAGAAAGAAGGAAGGGTTGATGTGAAATGATCTCACTGTGCTCAGGTAATCTATTTTAATTGAATTTATTTGGGTGACTAAAATTATATAGGTTTCAGGGGTACAATTCTATAATACATCATCTGTATTTTGAGAACTTTTGGGGATCCTCCTTGGGTTTAGGAAATTCTCTAGTTATGGTCCTCAGATTGGCCTTAGACCAAGGAGTGAAAGATATCCAAGGACAGTCACTTCTAAAGGGTACCATCAGACTTATAGACCTTTATTTTAGGTTGTTCTTATATCTTTAATTTTTATTAGCCTATTAAAACAAAAATCTTTTACAGCAAATATGTTAAGGAAGCTTTTTTAAAATTTTTGAAGCCTTCTGGTAGCTCTTGCAGATAATGAAAAATATTGTCTCTTATTCTGTGTATTTGATTTGGAAGCCCTTGCTTTTAAGTGCACTTTTAAAAGATATAATTGAAGCATTCCTCATAATTGCTATTGTAATTTTAGGCTATAATTTCTTGTAGGGTTAGCAGCAGTTTGGTTGGCTATAAATGTTCTGAACGCCTCCAGTCCCACCTTTGACACTTCCTGACAAGTTTCACATTCCAGATGCTGGGCTGATAGATAATATCCTATCTCATTAAACCTGTCTCAGTCGTTTCTAGAGGGTATTACAGTCTGTCACTGTAGGCGCAGTATACAAACTAATGCTGAATCAACACTCCCAAAGCTTTACTGATTCTTAGTGGAGTCTGGAGCAGTCTCATCTTGTGTGAGTCTTAGTCACCATCCTGTGAAATTCACTCACTCAACGAGGATTTCTGGAATAGTATGCCAAGCCTGACGCTCAGAGTGAATCGGCCTATAAATTATCCTACCTAAGAATAGGGGTTAAGGGGGACTGGATAATAAATAACAGCATTGTGGGAAAACTGACTCGGGAAAGTGGACTAGGAGTGTTGGGCTGAGACAGTGCTTTCAGTGGTGAGGAAACCTCTGGTAAAATGACATTTGAGCAGAGATGGGGTGAGTGGCTCATGCTGAGAGACCCCTGGGGGAGACATGCCTGCCAGGCAGGGGATGTGAATTCAAGGGCTCTCCAGGACTCCCCAGAGGATGAGTCAGTGAGCAAGGGGAAAGTGCTGGGTGAGGTCAAGGAGGCTTGGGATGAGAAGTGGAGGTGGTCAGACCTGATTCCTTGTAGGCCCAGGGCTTTGGCTTCTCTCTGGAGAGACGGGCACCATCAGAGTGTTTGCACGGGATTGTGAAATGACCTGGCTGCGTTAAGACTGCGAAGCAGCCAGAACTGGTTTGGCTCAGTGGATAGAGTGTTGGCCTGCAGACTGAGGGATCCCGGGTTTGATTCCGGTCAGGGGCACGTACATTGGTTGCGGGCACATCCCCAGTTGGGGGCGTGCAGGAGGCGGCTGATCGATGGCGCTCTCTCATCGATATTTCTGACTTTCTATCCCTCTCCCTTCCTCTCTGTGAAAAATCAATAAAATATGTTTAAAAAAAAAAAAAAAAAAAGACTGCAAAGCATGGACAGAAGTGGGGAGGAGAGACCCATGATGAGGCTGCTGCACAGAGATGCCAGAGGCCTGGACCAGAGTGGGCATTAGAAATGGTGAGGAGTGGTCAGATTCTGGATGTATCTACAAAGTAGGTACAAATGTAAACAATACGAAAGTCACCCCAGTGACAGGTGTCCTTATGAAGGTCAAGAGGGCTGCTTAACCAAGCAGTAAGGTATGAGAGTCTAAGTTATCCAAGGGTGTTTCCCATGGGTAGTTGCTTTCCTCCTTGTTTCAGTTTTTAAGCTTAAGGGAAAGAACCATGCCTATACTTTGTCTGCATCCTCCTGGCACCTAGCACATAGTAGGTGCTTATTGAGGATTCAAGTGTTTTTACCTTTGTTCTTTTTTACATTGTGAAGCTTTGGGGTGATGTTTGCATTTGTTTTACAGTGAATGTGTATTTCTAAATGTTTTTTCTTTTGTAGGTGAGAGGCCATTTACGTGTGAAATCTGTGGCAAATCTTTCACAGCAAAGAGTTCTCTTCAGACCCACATCCGAATCCATCGGTAAAGTTACGCAGATATGTCTGTTGTGTGGAGTCCTCATTCAACCCCAGCGTTCAGTAGGATGACATTCGTTACATATATAGTTCTTTTCCCCAAATTATTACTCAGGTAGAATTTTCTGTGTACTTTATAATTTTTAAAAACCTCTTCAATAAAGAATTCCTCTCTTAGGCAAAATCAGGAAAACTGATGCTGGCCAGCAAAAGTTTGCACTATTAATTTGGCCTCAGTGCTGGTCCAAAGCTTAAATTTTCTATCAAAATAAATTTAATGTTTTCCGAGTGAGTGTTTTTGTTCACAAGTTTTACTTCTAAATTGGATTTAGTATATCTTCTAACGAACACCTTCAAAACTAGGGGCTACTCATTTTAATGTTGAAATTAATTGTATATTCTTATTTGACCATCAGAGTAAAAAAAAAGAAAAGCTGTGAGAACTAAAATAAAACAAAAAGGAACTGAATATGTAATGTATAAATGTTTACTTTCTTATCTAAAGTAAATACTATGGAATCCTAAATTTTTATCACATCTAGTCCAACCCCATGCACCCCCCTTCCTCAGACACCACAACCACCTTTTTAATAAGATTAGACACAGAAACCCAGTGGAAATTGTAAGTTGCTCCAGATCCTGAAGTGAGTAGGAGAACCCATGACTTATGGCTCCCAGTCTGGTTTCCTCTATTCTTGACTGTTTCTTCCTCAACAATCAGGAAGTAGTACATAGATCTTTCTGTTTTTAATGTAAAACATGTGTTTCCTTGTAGAGGCGAGAAGCCGTACTCCTGTGGCATATGTGGCAAATCCTTCTCTGACTCCAGCGCCAAGAGGAGACACTGCATTCTACACACGGGCAAAAAGCCTTTCTCCTGCCCCGAGTGTAACTTACAGTTTGCTCGTTTAGACAACCTGAAGGCTCACTTGAAAATCCATAGCAAAGAGAAACATGTAGCGGATACCAGCAGCATTTCTGGCAATAATACTACTGAAGAGGTCAGGAACATTCTTCAGCTGCAGCCGTATCAACTCTCTACCTCCGGAGAGCAGGAAATACAGCTTCTTGTAACCGATTCTGTACATAACATCAATTTCATGCCCGGTCCTAGCCAAGGAATCAGCATCGTCACTGCAGAGAGCTCCCAGAGCATGACTGCAGACCAGGCTGCTAATCTCACGCTGCTCACACAGCAGCCAGAACAATTACAGAATTTAATACTTTCAGCTCAACAGGAGCAAACAGAACACATTCAGAACCTCGATGTAATTGAAAGCCAGATGGAACCCTCACAGAGCGAGCCAGTGCACGTGATCACACTTTCCAAGGAGACTTTGGAGCATCTGCACGCCCATCAAGAGCAAACAGGGGAGCTCCACTTAGCAAGTGCTGCACATCCGGCTCAGCACCTGCAGCTGACGCCGGAGTCTGCTCCGCCACCACCCAGCCCCCATGCACCACAGCCCGCACCGCTGAGCCAGGAGCAGAGCTGACCTAGAAACACGTTTGACTGCTCTGCTGCTCTCTTCTCCATATGCCAGCTATACTTGGGTTGAAGTCAGGCTTCCTGAAATGCGTACTTACAGACTCTTACAGAGATGTGGTAGCCAGCTGATAGTTACAGTGCTTTCCGCCCAGACTGCAAGATGTGTGTATCATGTCCCACATATAGTACTGATAGGGATTCAGAATTTTACTATTGATAAGTGGTTTTCATTTCATCTACTACATCTCATTAAGACGTGAGTAATTTTTTGGGGAGTATCAATTTAGACTTTTCTGTAAGTGCTAAAAGTTCACAGCCATAGGTTGTAGTCTTGCTGACCTTTCCAGTTACATTTTTTATTTTTAGGACAGGGATAAGTCATGTGTTGAATTAGGTAGAACGGCTGGTTCCACTTCCTTATTTCTCATAGGCAACAACACTATTGCCTCTACAAGACAAGTTGAACTCCCAGACCTGCAAAGATATTTGATCATGATGAAGTTAGAGCTTTCTTAATTGTCCTGGAATCATTTTATTCGACATAATTTGTGTTAAATATACTAAATTCTAATTGACCTCCAAAGATGTTGGCCTGTGTCTGATAACTTTCTGGAGATAGGTACCTATAAGCTATTTTTATTGCAAAGTAGGTTAAATTCCATAAAATGGGCACATTATTTTTAAAAATAAATATTTTCTTAAAATCTTTGAGCCTCAGAGAATTAGCCAACATATATCTGTAATTATTATATGACTTCAGATAATTGTCAAAAGATGAAATTATGCCTGGGTTAGATTTTCCCAACCCAGCATATTTTATTTTATTGAATACTTTGCTTTCTCTCAAGTAACTTAGTAGAGAATTTTTGAGAAATTAAGTGGGCACTGATGTATGTAAGTTAATGCTGGTGGAGAGTAGGGGTAATTTACCCTAAAATTAACAGGATCATCATGTCATTTGCCTGTTTTCTTATTTTAGACACTGTGACTTCCACCTGAATCAAGTTAAGTTTGGAGGTTAAAGTAATACAGAATTGTTCAGGTTTGAGAGGAAATGAAAGCATTTTTCTAACATATTTGCCAAAATATGTTTTATTATATATAATTGACAGAATTTCCAAAATGATTTATATGTATCAACCAAAGTATCTTAAAGTTCAATGACTCTATCCAAAGGAAATGTTAAGTCAGACCTGACTAGAGCAAAAGTAGTTTTGCAAATATAGTTATGCCTTAAATATTATTTCAGGTTCTCATCTTAGTTAACTAAACTATTTACTTAAAGCTTATTCTTAAAATGCAAAGCCTTTCCCAACTGTTCAAAGCCTACTGGCCCACATTTTCTCCAGGATATAAATAGTATTTTTTTTTAAATAAATAAATTTTTAACTACTCACTCTCAGTAGCTGGGTAATTATTCAGGAAATATGGTGAAGTCATGTTTAACTAGCTATATGACAGTCTACCTCTATGCTATGAGAAATTTAATATGAACCACATACGTAATTTTAAATTTCTAGTAGCCATAATTAAAACAAAAAGTGGGGAGCCGAAAGGTTTGGCTGAGTGGATAGAGAGAGTGTCGGCCTGCGGACTGAAAGGTCCCAGGTTTGATTCTGGTCAAGGGCATGTATCTTGGTTGCAGGCACATCCCCAGTAGGGGGGGTGCAGGAGGTGGCTGATCAATGTCTCTCTCTCATTGATGTTTCTAACTGTCCCTCTCCCTTCTTCTCTGTAAAAAATCAATAAAATATATTAAAAAAATAAAAGAGGGGAAATTAAGTTTAATAAAATACTTTATTTAATCCAACATTTGCCAAATCGTATCATTTCAACATGTAATCAATATAAAATGGATTAGTATGATTTTATATCCTGTCTTGTGTATTCAGTTTTCAAAATCTAGTATGTATAATATATTTACACTCATTTTGGATGCTGATGTTCATTGGATATGCTTGATCTGTATTTAGAATTCATGCTTTTTGCAGTTGAAACTATATACAAGTAGTTGTGGACAATTTTTTCAATAACTGAATGAGTATCAATTTTTTAAATATAGTAAAATTAATTAAAATTTCAAACCTAGTTCCATGGTCACACTCGCCATGTGTGGCTAGTACAGCACAGGCCAATCTGTTTCTAGCTGGAGAGCCAGTCTCAGCCATAAAAATATCTTCAGGAAGAGTTCTGGGTTATTTGACCATCTGTGAGAGGGAAATGAGAAAATGATAACTTTATATATCTGTGTCCCAAATATGTATTCTGCCACTTGGAATGAAATTCTGATTTTTTTTAATCCTCACCTGAGGATATGTATTTGTTTTTGTTATTGATTTTAGAGAGGGGAAGGGAATGAGAGAGAGAAACATTGACGTGTGAGAGAAACATCAACCAATTTTCTCCCATACAGCACCTTAAGCGAAGATCGAACCTGCAGCTTTTTGGTGGAAGGGACCATGCTCCAATCAATTGAGCCTCCCAGCCAGGGTGAAATCAGTATTTTAAAGTTCAATGACTATATGCAGCGGAAATATCATATACATAAAAACATTGCTGTTGTAGTCATGAGAAATGGTTGACTGTGTTCCACAACTCATTTTTACTAAAACACATGCAATTTTTTAAATTGACTTAACAAGTACAGAAATACAAATTGTACTTCTTAGGAAATCTATATATATAAAAGCCTAAGCAACCGTTAGGACCAAACAACCAGTCCAACCAGTCGCTATGGCACGCACTGACCACCAGGGGGCATACACCGCCTGATAAATCAGTGTGCTCCCACAGCCAACCTCCCCACCTGCCGCCTCCCCTCCCCCTGGCTGGCAAACCTGCAGTTCCTTGCCCCATCCGGTAGGCCCCGTTTGGCAGCCAGCAAGCCCTGATTGCCGGCCAGGTCTAGGGACCCCACCTGTGCAGGAATCTGGTTTTCTCAGTGTACGCTATCCTTGGAAATACTTGAGCTCTTACCGTCAAGTTATTCTTGTGTTTGCCAGTGTTTCTCCAAACACCTCCTTCTACCTCTCTGTATTTTCTGCAATTGGTTCTTGTGAGCAACCGGTTCAATAATACTGAGGAATAAGAGACTCATTCTAGATGGCTTACATCTAGATTTTTATAAATTGGAATAATTTCTGCCACATATGCAGGCCAGGAGCAAAACCAGCTGCATTGTCTAACTCTTGTCTTAGTGCTTCTCAAACTTCTTCCATGCCATGGTGCACAAAAAGGCTTTGTACAGTACTCTGCACTTAGAGGACCCCAGTCACCCCTTGCCATGACTGGCATATTAGCTTGCTAGACAACCATAACCAATACTACAGACTGGGTGACTTTAATAAATGAATTTATTTCTCATAATTTTGGAGGCCAAAAGTCCAAGATGAAGATGTTGGCTCTCTTCACATGGTCTTCTGTGTGTGTGTGTGTCTTAATATTATAAGGGTACCAGTCAGGTTGGAGAGTGACCACATTTTAACTAAATCACTTGTTTAAAGACCCTGTCTCCAAATAGTCACATTCTAAGGTCCTGGGGGTTAGGACATCATTGACTGTATGGGGGACACAATTCAGGCCATAACCACAGGCATTTGGAGTGTGTTGGGAAGCAGTGTCCAGGACACACCTGGAACCCATTAGAAGCACATCTTAATCTTCATGACATTCCTATCCGGTAAGTAATATTATTATGACTATTTTACAGATGAGAACATCGAAACCCAAACAGAAGTCCTGTGCCCAAGGGAATATAGTAAGTGGCAGAACCAGAACTGGGGCTCAGGGCTGCGAGACCCCACTACGCTGCTTCCACCCAATAGCAATTATCACCAGTCTTCTGAAACATTCAGCTGGGTTTCTCTTTACATATGATTTGCTTAAAGTAATAGAACGGTTTTAACTAAAATTTAGGGGTTTTGTCTAAAATGTTAGCATATAATCATAAACTTTTTACATGAAACAATAGTAAAAGTTTATAGTCTTTCTCCTACAAAACACAATAGCAAACATATTAATTTGTTAGCATTTTACCATTGATTTAAAGCTTTATTAAAATTTGTCAATTAGGTGAAAGTTACTACTAAAGAGCAAATGTCTTACCTAACTTGAACCTCTGTGTGTGAGCCATTTTGTCAAACTTCTGAGGGTATTTTGCATTCAGGGCAGATTTTTACTTTGGCTGCCCTCATTTGTAAGTATTGAGGTAAATTTTCATCCATTTCCAAATTAAGCCTAAATTTTTAAGAACTGAAAAAACACTGTCTTACTTTTGTAAATAGGGTTGCAAGAACAACTTTTTTAAAATTCTCCCTGGCCTTTTGTAAACAGCACATATCAAAGAATGACCTCCACAAGAAGCTGCAATGTCACTGTGATAATTTTCTTGCTTTCATGCTCTTTACACATAATACAGGCAGCAAACACTTGTTGATGAATAGGTATGTACATAATTGTTCTCACTTTTAGAACTTACATTAAGAGAGCTTTAAAATTAAAGCTCAATCACATTTTTAGTACAAAATGCAGGAACTTGATCACATTTAGGTAACATTTGCTAGAGATCTTACTCCTTTTTTTTTTTTTTAATGAAAAGTACTTTTCTACATTTGCCAAATCCAATGTGATGTGTACAAGGGGAAAATTTTGAGGAGCAGTTAAATCAGGGAACTCCCTTGGTTTCAGAGCATGGATTTATTATTTCTTTTGAATTTTTTTTATTTTTTAAAAATATATTTTATTGATTTTTTTTACAGAGAGGAAGTGAGAGGGATAGAGAGCTAGAAACATCGATGAGAGAGAAACATCAATCAGATGCCTCCTGCACAACCCATACTGGGGATGTACCTGCAACCAAGGTACATGCCCTTGACCGGAATCAAACATGGGACCATTCAGTTTGAAGGCTGACACTTTATCCACTGAGCCAAACCGGTTTGGGCTCTTTTGAATTCTTAATATTAGATTCTTTTAAGTATGGATTTGGAGATTTTCCAAAAGAAAAGTTTGGCTCTTGTTTTTGTTAAAGTCCTTTTATATACTTTTATCCTTATAGCTTCCTTAGGCTAAAGTAGAGTTAAAAATAAGCCTACATTTTTTAAAGTAATCTCCCAATTCTAGTATGCTTAAGGACAAATTTTAGTGGCTTGAGGACAAATTTTTCCTATCATTTTAGTATTTGATGTATAAAAGCATTCTCATGACAAACATGCAGAAAATTATTTAAATTGATCCTATTTGTAATTTTAATCTTAGCAGCTGCTGAGGGTAGAGGCTCTTGTGTTATCTTGGAATTTATGCTTTAACTTTGGGGAGAAGGTACTTGAATAAAAAGCAGCATAAAGAGGGATAAGGTTTCAGGGAAGAGTGAAAGGAAGAGGAACTTAATTTTGTTGTGATTTATTCGTATTAGCCAAGAAAGAAACCTGTAGTCATTCTTGATAGAACCCTCTTCAGTTCCCTACTCACCCTATCCAACACCAAATTACCACTTGCACCTCAAACCCCATCCACTTCTCCCATCCCACAGCTGCACCCCGACCTCTTGCCTGGACTCCCGCCAAAGCCTTTCTCCCCCTGCCCCATCCCCTTTCTCCACTGGAAGTGGTGGTTTGGGCTCACCATTGTACCCTTAGTTAGCAACAAGCTAGGGATTGTGTTATAGTGGCAAATAGGACCATGACTCTGTTCTATTTTAAATCCTCTGCCGTTTCCCATTGCACTTAAAATCTCCAACGTGGCTTCCTCTTGGGCCCCTTTCCCATTAAAAAAAAAAAAACATGTTTATTGATTTCAGAGAGGAAGGGAGTGGGAGGGAGAGATGAAAACATCAATGAGAGAGAGAATCACTGATTGGCTGCCTTCCGCACACCAGCTACTGGGGATCAAGCCTGCAACCTGGACTTGGGCCCATGACCGGAATCGAACCCAGGGACCCTTCAGTCTGCAGGCCAAGGCTCTGTCCACTGAGCTAAACCAGCTAGAACAGCCCCTTTCCCATTTTAACTTCCAGCTACTCTGGCTTCCTTGCTGTCCCCTCCCTCCCATCTTCTGTATCCACCCCTCCCACAATACACACACACACACACACACACACACACACACACA
>PVJN01053942.1:0-13570 GCA_004026805.1 Lasiurus borealis | reverse complement strand
GAAGGAGAAGAAGCTGGAGAAGGAGAAGAAGCTGGAGAAGGAGAAGAAGCTGGAGAAGGAGAAGAAGCTGGAGAAGGAGAAGAAGCTGGAGAAGGAGAAGAAGCTGGAGAAGGAGAAGAAGCTGGAGAAGGAGAAGCAGCTGGAGAAGGAGAAGAAGCTGGAGAAGGAGAAGAAGCTGGAGAAGGAGAAGAAGCTGGAGAAAGAGGCTGGAAGAAGAAGCCTGCAGCTCTCAGTGAGCGTGGGGCGGGCGGTCCTGCGGGCTGGGGCTCCTGATGGAAGAAGGGGCGGCGAGGAGGGGGATGTGGGCAGCCTGGGCGCTGGGTGCCCGGAGGGAGGAGACCTGGGCGCAGACCCAGAGGGCGGCCCCTGCTCGCTCCCGCCGGCGGCCTCTCCGGACGCACCTGCCGGACGCACCTGCCGGGTGCAGAGGGCGGCCCGCCCCTCCGGCGCCCCCGGGGCCCGTCCCGCCGGCAGCGCGCAGCGCCGGGCGCCTCACCTCCACCAGCGGGTAGGCGATCTCGTTGTAGATCTGCTCGGTGAAGTGGTCCATGAAGTAGGCGCCGTCGAAGGTGAACTGCTTCGGGGGCTCGTCGGCGGCGCTGGGGTTCTGGATGAAGCACTGGCCGCGCGCCGCGTCCACCGTCACCACGGGCTGGCAGTTCAGCTCCCGCTCCCGCTGGTTCATGGGGCGGCAGCGCACCACCACCTTCACCGACTCCGAGGCCATGGCGCCGCGGCGGGGCGCCCCCGGGCGCGGGCAGCGCGGGCAACCGCCCGGCAGGGGGCGCCCGGCCGCCGGGAGCGGCGCACGCGGCGAGGGCCGGGCGCGGGGGGCAGGGCCGGGCGCGGGGGGCGGGGCCTCGCGCGGGGGCGGGGCGGCGGGGGCGGGCGGCGCGCCTCGCGGGGCCTCCGGGCGGAGAAGGCGGCGGCGAGGGAGTCGCGGGACCGGAGCCGGGGCCGCTGCCTCCTTCCGCGGCCGGGCTCGTCTCTCCCCGGGGCCCGGCCGGGCGGGGAAGTGGAGGATCCGCGCTGCAGGCGCCGCACGACCCAAGCTCCCAGCCGCCCGCTCGCCCTCCGGCTACCGCGTTCGCGGTTGCATGGCAACGCGCGTGGCGTCACAGGTGGCGGCTCGCGAGCAGGTCGGCGCTCTGCCGCCGGGAGTGTGGCCAGGGTGTCCCCAGCCCCGGGCTGGGCGGTAAGCAACGGGCCCCAGGTCGCCCCGCGGAGCGGGAGGCCGGGCCTGACTCCCCCTCCGAGAGAGACAGAGGAGGGGACCCCCCAGACAGGCAACCAGGACTTGGCTTTTCTCACCTCCCTGACTCGGAGTCCCTGCCACAAGGCTAAGGGTCCTGATGCCGCCCTCGTTCTTCCTAAGCCTCGAGATTAAGAAAAAAACACACTTTGGGAGCCAAAACCTTGTTCGCTGCAGAGGCCACCTGGCTCAGCACAAGTCCCTCCAGCCAACAGCCGCCTCGAGGCCCCACTCCGCCCAGAAGTACCTGCCAGGCACAGTGATGGGCGCTGGGAGACAGCCCAATCCCTGCCCTCCTGCCGCCCACAGTCTAATGCAGTGGGCGAGACTGACATCAAAAACAAACCTCCCGCCGAAACCGGCTTGGCTCAGTGGATAGAGCGTCGGCTTGCGGACTGAAAGGTCCCAGGTTTGATTCCGGTTGGGGGCATGTACCTTGGTTGCGGGCACATCTCCACTGCGGGGCGTGCAGGAGGCGGCTGATCGATGTCTCTCTCTCATCGATGTTTCTGACTTTCTATCTCTCTCCCTTCCTCTCTGTAAAAAATCAAAACAAACAAACAAACAAAAACACCTCCTGCTGAAACCAGCTTGGCTCAGTGGATTGAGGGTAGGCCTGCGAACTGGAGGGTCCCGGGTTCGATTCCAGTCGGGGGCATGTATCCTGGTTGCGGGCACATCCCTAGTAGGGGGCGTGCAGGAGGCAGCTAATTGATGTCTCTCTCTCCCTTCCTCTCTGTAAAAAATAAATAAAATATATTAATAAAAAACAAAAAACAAAAAACTCCCACCTACAAAGATCCCATCAGTGAACTAGTCATTGCAAACTAAAGGATTAGTTCTATGGAACATCCAACACACACACACACACACACACACCGAGAGTGACAGGAGCTGAGATGCTAAGGGTGCGCTAACCAGGCAACAGGCAGGGAGGACAAGGCCTGTCCGGGCTGTGCAAAGGCCCTGGGGCACGGTGCGGGCGCAGAAGGAAAGCCCATGTTGCCAGAGCCCAGCACTTGCGTCTTTCTCCCAGAGGAGGTAACCACGGGAGCGTTTACGCAGGAGAGAGATGATTTGAAAATACCGATGTGATTCCTTCAGGGCATCCTCTGCCTCTGAGGACAAGACTTGTCTGCCACTCGGCACCACCCGAAGGTATGCTGGCAAACAAACACAAACCTGGACAACTGAACAAGACATCGCCTTTGGAAGAAAAAGTCTGTACAGAACAATGCGAAGAAATGCATTTTATTTCAAGTACATACGGTAAAGGGAACTGGCTACCCAGGCGGTGCTGGTTGGAAAAGAGAGAAAACTGACCTGCAATTAAGACACTGAAGTGTTTGCACACAGGGGCCAAAATCCTTGCTCTCTGCGTGCCATTCCATGAAAAGGAATGCTAAAGTGCTTCGGGAATATCCTGGACACCTGCCCCACGTGGATAATTTGCACAACAGAGCACATCTGTCACCGAGGCAAAGCTCGGCCTCCGCCTGGCCAGTTACCAGGTCTTCAATGTGCGACTCCGGTGCTACAATCCTGGGCACTGTCACCAAACCCCTCTCCTGGCCAGGGACATGTGGGGACCCTCCCTCCCTTTCTCTTCGTGGGTCTGCTACTCATGGGAGGATCAGAGTCTGTTACTTTCAAGGCACAAAACAGTCACCCCGACTTTCCAGGAGAGGGAGGGGGCAGCCCCAGATCCATGACGAGGCCTCCGCCTTAGACACAGAAATTCACCCGCAGTGAACTTCCTCCCTAACCAGCAGATTTGTGTCCACCTGCCAATCAGCACGGGGTCAGGCCTGTGGACTACAGTCCTTCCCGTGACTCCCTCTGTCCATGGAGGCCAAGCCCCTAGCAGAGCCCACGCCAGTTCTAACTCTGGATGGCTCTGCTGACCCCCTCGCCTCAGTGGACCTAGCCTGGGGGGCACGGTGGCTCCTGACAGCGGTCAGCGCCACACAGAGGGCAATCCCCTCATCAGGTGACTTCCCAGGCGGCCACTGAGCCCACTGCAGCTGCCACTGAGCGGGACTCCCAGCCCTCTAAGCGCACTGCTGCCCCCTGGTCACCCCGCAAAAGGAATGCACTGTGTGTGTTTGTGAGTGTGTGTGTGTCATGGGGAGGGGATGAGGCTGGGCCACCTTCCCCGTGAGCGGGAAGCACAACGCTGTGGCTCTGAGTACAGACCAGCCTTCCCACGCGGCGCACTGCGATCCTTTGCCCGGATGGCTCACGCCCCTCTCCGCACACAGGTGTCCACCCCGCGCGTGGGCTTCAGAGGTGGCTCTTCCTCCACCCTGGCCTCTGCACCCTCCTACCCTGCACCCCAGAACGCAAGGGAAGTTCCCTCACCTCCGATGATTTGAGAAACGCAGCCAGGACACGGCCCGCAGGCGCCACTGAGTCATCTCTGTGTCTCATGAGAAGGTGGCTCCCCCCAGGCCTTTGCCCAAAGTGAGACCTCACTCCTCCTGCCTCCCCGCACCTCACCCTCCGTGTCTGGCTGCCTCAGACTGGCTCTCCGGAGACTCCCAGTCAGGCCCCCTAAGGAGGCAGGCTACCCCTCCACTGGGAGTGACCCTTCCCGCTCCCTCCTGCCCCAGGAAGCTCCAGTGAGGCCCACAGGGCCAGCACCAAGCCACCCAGCAAGCTCACAGGATCCTGGAGGGCTGCTACGCCCCCTGCAGACTCAGGGGCCACATGTCGAGTGCAAACCCCCAATCTCAGGGCTCCGCCACAGTCAGCGAAGTGATGGAAGGCGGGTCCAAGGGGCTGTGACTGGATGGAACTGACCGGGGGGTGGAAGCAGGGCAGAGCGGCTGCTGAGGCCCAGGGACCGGGGAGGCCCGGCCTGCTGGTGTGGGGCCTCCTAGCCCAGGCCCTGCAGCTCTGCCTCGGACTTGGCGTGGCCCAGGGGCCGGAGTGTCCGGGGAGGCCTGCCCTCGGGCCCGCAGTCCCGCTCCTCGTAGCCGGGGTTCAGGCGGCCCAGGTCGAGCGAGCAGAAGAGGCTGCGCGCAGTCCCCGCGTGGTGCTCCACCAGGGCCTCCAGGCTGGGGAACTCCGCCGGCAGGTGCTGGGGAGGGAGGGGGGCTTCAGTCCCAGCTGCCCCTTCCCCAGCCCAGCACCCCCCGCCTGGGATCCTGCCCCACCTCAGAGAGGAGGACACTCGAGCTCAGGGGGGGGGGTCACTGTCCTGCTCACAGTACCCCAGGCCCCACTTCCTCTCTTCCTCCCCCCCCCCCAGCCTGGCCGGGACCGAGGCCCCCAGCATGGAGGTCAGGTGCACGTTTAAAAAGGCCCCGCCCAGCCCGGGCCTGAGACCTGGGATCATCCAAGACTCCAGACCTGGAGACTCAGGGCTGAGCTTAAGCCGCTCCCTGAGTCAGCTTCCTCCTCTGCTGAGAGACGGGTGAGGGTGTGGGAAAACAGACTGAAAAGCGGGGATCCCCACAGAATGTGAAGCAGGATGCTGGTCCCAGACTCTGCGAGGGGTGCCCTCCCAGGGCCCCTAGAGAGCGGCCGAGGGCAGGCCCATAGGTAGAGTGGGGTTGAGTGGGCCAGTGGGGCGGGGGCAGCAGGGACAAGACTAAGGAGCCGGATGGAAATAAATAAGGGATGGGGCCCGAGAGAGCCAATGGGGGACTAGAATGAGGGGGAGGCATGCTCAGGAGTTAAAGGGGGAGGGGATGAGGGCAATGGGGGGGGCTGACGGCCCACACTACCTCCACGCTGTAGCGGCCCAGGCGGTTCCGGAAGACGTGGTGGGGCACCACGCCGCACCGCGTCCGCACCGACAGGCACCACTGGCCACAGGCGCCCGGCTCGGGCCACAGCAGGAAGGCGCCCAGCACGTCTCTCCGGAGCAGGGCGAGGGCGCTGGGCCTGGGGGACAGGGGAGAGGCGGAGGGTGGGGCCTCTGGGCTGGACTGTTTCAGCCTGCTCCCCGGCCACGGAGTATCCGCCCCGTGGCAACTTTTAAAACATATGTATATGGCCGAGACCGGTTTGGCTCAGTGGATAGAGCGTCGGCTTGCGGACTAAAAGGTCCCGGGTTCGATTCCGGTTGGGGGCATGTACCTTGCTTGCAGGCACATCTCCACTGTGGGGTGTGCAGGAGGCAGCTGATCGATGTCTCTCTCTCTCATTGATGTTTCTGACTTTCTACCTCTCTCCCTTCCTCTCTGTAAAAAATCAATAAAATATATATTTTTTAAAAAGTATACGTATATGTATCTTTGTTGGTTTCAAGGAGGAAGAGAGAGGGAGAATTATTGATTGGCTGCCTCCTGCACGTCCCACAATGAGGGACAGAACCCGCAACCCAGCCATATGCCCTGTGACCTCCTGGTTCATACAGAGGTCAACCACTGAGCCACCTGGCTGGGCCTATAGCATCTTTTTCTTTTTTCTTTTTTTTTTTTGATTTTTTACAGGGAGAAAGGGAGAGAGCTAGAAACATTGATCAGCTGCCTCTTGCACACCCCCTACTGGGGATGTGCCCACAACCAAGATACATGCCCTTGACCAGAATCGAACCTGGGACCTTTCAGTCTGCAGGCCGACGCTCTATCCACTGAGCCAAACTGGTTTCGGCCCACAGCATCTTAAACAAAGTCCCTGCCAGGAACGGGGCCTCACCACAGGAAGCTTTTAGCCTTCCCTTCCAAACTGGCAACTTCAAGACCAGATCGGCAGCATTTAAAGACCTGACGTTTCGGGAGCTGCCCCTGGCGCTGGGGCCTCTAGTCCTTTGAATGACCTCGCTTGACCCTCCCACAGCCCTGCCACGAAGGTCCTTTATGACCCCCACTTTACAGCTGGGAAACTGAGGCCCAAGATGCTGGAGACTGCCCCGAGATCAGGAAGATGCACCTATGTGTCAGGGCTCCGACGGGCAGAGGGCCCGCACAGCCGCTTTCTCTGCTCACCCCAAAGGTCTGGGGTTCAGCCCAGCCAGGCCCCTCCTACCTGGAGATGCCGGCGAAGGTCCAGATGTTCTCGGTCAGGCTGCCCTCAGTTTCCACCAGGCACCCGGGGCCCCCAGGGCCTTGGGGCCACGCCTCCCACGCGGCGGGAACTATGGAGACCATCCAGAAGTCAGAGGGAGGGACTGATGCGTCCTAACCCACCCCGTCTCGCCCCCACAGACCCTACAACCCCACACGCGTCTCCCCACCAGCAGCCACACAGGCAGCCTCCGAAAGGCACATCCACACCCCAGATAAACACATCCACAGCCACACCGGCACCTCTGCGAACCCCGGACACGCAGGCGAGGATGCACTCACGTGGACACCACACACAGGCACTCACAGCACAGCCCCTGCTCGGAGGCGCCGGCAAGGCCTTGCAGAGAGACTTTGGGGCCCACTCGGACTCACACGGGTGGGGGCACAGGCCGCGCCCTGCTACTCACAGGCCTCCCGGGCCGACAGCTGCAGCTGGGTCTCGTAGGTGCAGCCGCGGTAGGCGCCGGAGCGCAGCACCTTGCTGCGGATGGCCTTCTTGCGCACCAGAGGGGGGGAGCAGTAGGGGTTCCCCAGGCGGGAGTGACGGGCACTCCCACAGCCTTCCAGCTCCAGCAGCTCCTTCTGGGTACCGAGAGGGGCGCAGAGGGGTGGGCAGATCAGGCCTAGCCATGTCCGGTCAGGCGAGCCCTCTCTCTGAAGTCCAGCCACCACCTCCCCGTCATCCGCAAACCTCACCCAGTTCCCTGTCCACTGCCCACTCCCCGGCTGGGGTGGGGGTGCTGCGTACCCCACTGCCCGCGGGCCCCTCGGCTGGCAGCCGCCGGAAGGAGACCAGGGCACGCACGTTCTGCGAGAGCTGATCGCGGACGAAGGGCTCCCGGACCGGGCCCGGGGGCCGCCCAGGGCTGGCCAGCGGCTTCAGGGGCACGTCCCCGGCGGGGCCCCGGCCGGGCTCGGGCTGCGCCCGCTCCCCCGGGTGCTGCAAGAGGTAAGCAAGCTGGAAGGAGCGGCAGAGCAGCAGGTGCAGGATCTGGACCTGGGGAGGGAGGGGCAGGGAGGGGCGAGAGGGGGGCTCAGGTGAGGGAGGCTCCTGGCGAACACCTTAGGCATCAGCCCACTCACTCACCCAAGGGGCACGCCACGCCTTTGCTCGGGACGCTCTGCCCGGAAGTGGGCAAAGCATCGACTTATCCCTCAAAAAAACCTCACCACCCTACATGAGCATGTACTGTTCCCGGCATCATGCTTGCAGCCGGGAGTAGCTGGCTGAATGCACCCCACGCCAGGCACGGGGTCAGCACCCTCTGAGCGGGCTGGCGAAGAACCAGGCCTCGGGGTCACAGACCCTGGCATCCGCTGCAGCTCTGTCCCTTAGGAGCTGCGGGGTGACCCTGGGCAGAGCACGGCCCCTCTGGTCTCATCTCCTCATCCCCACCTCCGTGTGCTCCTTTAATCAAATGAGGCACAAGAATTCCGGGACAGCCGAGACCGGTTTGGCTCAGTGGATAGAGTATCCGCCTGCGGACTGTAGGGTCCCGGGTTCGATTCCGGTCAAAGGCATGTATCTTGGTTGCAGGCACATCCCCAGTGGGGGGCATGCAGGAGGCGGCTGATGGATGTCTCTATCTCATCGATGTTTCTAACTCTCTATCCCTCTCCCTTCTTCTCTGTGAAAAATCAATAAAATATGTCTTAAAAATAAAAAGAATTCCGGGCAAAGGCCCCGCACTCTACCCACCATCCACATTCCCACTCATTGGAATGGTGAGCTCCAGACCACAGGCCCTGTCTCCAGGAGCCAGCACAGGGCTGGGCATACCGGGGTGCTGGCCAGTGCCGGCTGCGGGGGGGAGCCAGACCCGGCCTCAGCTGGCCGGACAACCGGCTGCCAAGGCTGTTGTTCACGGCGGTCACACTGGCTCTGACTTCCGGGATCTGCCTGCCCGTTCCACGGAGCCCGGGCCCTGCTCTGCTCGGGAAGAACCCCAGTGTCTGTAGTCAGGGACAGGCCCGCTGATGGCAGGCGTGGCTTATGTCACAGACCCCCAGAGGGAGTGGCGGGCTACCGGCGTCACTGTGGGCTGCCTGGATACTCGGACTGAGCCCTGAAGGGCTGGAATTTGCCGGGAGGAGAAGGGGAGGGGCACCCAGGTAGAGAGAACGGCGGGAGCAAAGCGGGGGGACTTCCAATCCCCAAGTGCAGGGCCTGGTCTTCAAGGCGCATGAGGCCACTGACGTGCTTTGTGGAGGCCTCAGTGGCAGAGCCACAGGAGGAGCCTGTGTGGCCCAGGTCTGGAGGGGCTCGGACAGCACGGCCACGCCCCCCGTGGCCTCTCGGTCCCTGGCACCCCATGCCGATGCCCAGCACCCCCCAGCCCAGCCTCGGTGGAAGTCCCCCGCCCTCCCCGGTCCCCGTACCTCCCCAGGCTGTCTGCCCACAAACAGGTGGCAGAAGAGCTTGCTGGCCGGGCTCCGGGGGTTCCGGGCCACAAAGGCAAACTGGCAGTCGGCCGGGCACCAGGTGGAGTAGAGTATGCGCCTCAGGGCGTGCGCCATCAGGAGCACCTGGGGAGGCAGCGGGCACGACAGCCTCATCAGACCCACCACCCGGCCTGTGGCTGCCAGCCCAGTGTGTGCCCGCCCTGCGGACCCCCCAGGCCTGCTCTCCAGCCTGCGGGCCCAGTTTAGGGCCCCCCCAGCTCCTGGGGTAAACAGCTTTCCTCCCTCCAGTCCTGCCCAAACCCTGCCTCCGATCGAAACCCTCATCCTTCCCTGGCCACTGGGCCTCAACCTCGGGCTCCTCTGCCAACCTGCTGGGACCGGGGGTGGGGGTGGGGTGGGGAAGCATTCACGGCTGCAGGGCCGGGGAGCATAGCCCCCGTGTGATGGGGCTGATGGTGGGTCAGCGAGTGGCTCCGGCCCCTTTGGTGCACACCTCGGGGAGACCACGTGCACCCGCCTTCGGAAGTGGCACCAGCCTCCGACCTAGCGTGTACTGCCTGGCCTGCAGTGTTAAGCCACACTGGCCAGCGCCCAGAGAGCCTGGGCGAAGGACAGGGGCCTCCTAACCCCCAGCCTGAGTCCGGCCCCCCTTCCTTAGTCATGAGGGGCTGGCCCGCCCACCAGGCACGCTGCCAAGGGGCCCGGATCTTGCCCAAACCTCCTGGGGTTTTGGGGGCTCAGGCCAGGAGGTGCTGCCCGGGGATTTTGGAGGCCGGGGTTCGGGGTGAGATGGCTGAGCAATTGTGGCCCGCTGAGCTTGCCTGGGGGCGCTGCTGGGAGAGAGGCCTCCACAGGCCGGGAAGCTGGGAGGCTCCAGGGGCAGCTCGGGGCCTGGGTGGAGGCAAGGACCCCCGTCCTGCACCCCCGGGCTCCTACCTCACCCTCCCCGCTGTAGATCTTGAGGCCCTGCAGGCTGAATTTCAGGATGACGGCGCGGCGTCGGGGGCAGTCCTGGCGGAGAGAGTTGTTGGGGGACAGGGATTACCTCTCAGGCCCTGCCCAGCCCAGCCCGGCCTCAGTGCCCGCCACCAGGGGTGGTCAACCACTCCCCCCACCTGCCAGGGGACTGAGCCCTGGACAAGAGGCCCTCGGGAGCCAGGGGAGGGTGACTGACCCCGGCAGACCTCCCCCCGCACCCCCCACCTGTGGCTTCCACCCTGGGACACTGTGACACCTACGGGAGAGAGCCCCTGAGCGTAAGGCAGTGGCTCAGAGTGGCCGTGGTCCCGCCTCCCTGGGCCTCACTTGCTCCCTCTCGGTGGTGGGGGGTGGGGATCAGATGGGATGGTCCTAGGGGCCATTCCAAGGCCGAGACCCCCAGCAGCGAAGTGCCCTCCCCGGCTCTCCTACCTTCAGCGCCCACAGCTGCTGCTGCACCAGCCACACGCCCTCCTGGGTGTCCAGGTCATCCACGGGGAAGGAGCCCACATACTGCTTGGGCATGGGTGGGGGTGGGGGAGGGAGGGAAGTCAAGCTCCTGCCTCCTGATCCCCAAATCCCGCCCCCCAGGCACACCCGGCTCTGCTGGGGACTCAGTGGCACTGGACTAGGAGTCCTGGCTCTGCCATCTCCCAGCAGGTGGCCTTGGTCAGGCCACTCAGCCCCGAGGCCTCAGCCCCTCTGGGCCCCCACACATTTCCAAGCCGGGATCAGGGGGGCAGGCACAGAAATAGGTGCCCCCATAGCTCCTCCTCACCCCTAGGACCTGCGACCCCCTCTCCGCCCACCAGAGCACCCAGGGAGAAGGGGGACGAGCTACCTGGGCAAACTTGGTGATGCACCGGGGTCGGTGAGGGGCGGGGCCGCAGTCGGAGGCCCTCCGGCCCCTGGCCCCCGCCTTCTGCATGGCCCCGGGGCACAGCTTCCAAACCCAGGAGAGGAGGCTGCAAAGGGCAAGGCAGGGGGCTGGGTCCCAGTGGCCGAGCCCCGGGCTCTCATTGGCTGCCACTGAGCTCCCTCACTGGCAAAGCCTTCCTGAGCCCGAGCAGTGCTCACAGAGACCGGAGAGAATCACCGTCCCGCCCCCATGCAGCCAGCATTCTTGTGGGGGGCGGGGGTGGAGAGGAGAGACACTAGGTAAGTAAGACAATGGAATATGCTAGGAGGTGCCAAAGCGAGAGGAAGACAGGACACGCAGGCGGGGAACTGACCGCAGCCACAGGAGGGAGGGGGGGGGGAACAGTTCAAGGAAGGGGTGCAGCCGTCCATGCCCTGGTCAGACCTTGATCCCGGTGTACAAATCTGATCTGGGCGGGGCGTGTACAAAGAGCAGGGGGTGGGGGCAGCACACCGAGGAGAGGGGTGGCAGCGGGAGACCAGTCTGGAGCAGTGCAAGCAGCGGGGCCGGAGGTGGCCGGGCCAGGCGGGGACTAGGGAACCGGCTCGGTCCTGTGGCCGCGGGAGCCACAGAGGGTCCAGGACAGGGGCTCCGTGACCTTGGGGGGCGGCCTGTGAGCTGGGTGCCAAGCACTGCCTGACGGACTCCTGGCTTACAGCCCCTGCCCGAGCCCCACCACTGATGCTGAGTCAGGAGGCAGAGATATCTACGATGCCTGGGGGACCCAGGAGCCCCGCCCCCAGCCCAGCCCCGGTTCTGGTCTCTCCTGGGGTCCCCCTCCCAGCTCCACCAGCAGAGAGAGGAGGAAACCCCGGTAGCAGACTGTCCTCCGGGGCAGGGAGGGCGCTCACCCCCCACCAGAGCGCAGGCCACAGCTGGTGCTGGTTCAGCGTGGACGAAAGGCACCCCAGCAATGGCTGCCTGCCTCCCCGGTCCCCGAGGCCCCCGCCCCTCAGTGTTCCCGGGACAATCCCAGCGGCTCTCTCACCAGCTACTTGTAACCGCTGCGCTTGGGGTCGTCGTGATGTGGGTCCAAATCCTGGGTGACCTCTCACCTCTCTGAGCCTCGGTTCCTGGTCCCCAAACCTGGAAGAGCGTGAGGAGTCAGTGAGGAGTGAAGGGGCGAGCAGGCACCCAGGGTGATGCCAGCCAGGCTCGGAGCTGGCGCTCTACAAGCAGGTCTCCGGGATGGGAGGCCCCAGCCTGAGGTTGGGGGGAGCTGGGAGGCAGTGGGGGGACCACTGGCCGTGCCTGCCTCGCCCTGGGCCACACAGGGTCACACGTGCCATAGGTCACCCAGTCCGGGAGGGCGTGGCGGGAGGCGAGGCCGGTCTGAGGGCCAAACTCCAGCCGGAGAAAGTGGGGAGCGGACAGGGTGCTGGGCAGGAAATGGGCGCGTCCTGGGGGTGCTCTCCCGACCTGCAGGGGTCCTTGGAGAGGGAGGCTCCGGGGCTTTGGAACTGACATTGCACACTGCGCTGGGAGCGGGGGAAGGGGGGACAGCCCCGCCCTCTGCGTGCCCGTGACCTTCGGCCCAGGCTCAGGCCAGAACGGAGGCAGCAAGGGCAAGCAGAGCCCGAAAATACCGGCTGCGCCCTCCCCTCGAAGCCCCCGCCTCCTCCCTCCGGGGCTGCTCCTTTCCGGGCCGAGCATCCTCCCGCTCTTTGGTCCCGGTCATCTTCTACATCCTGTGCGTGACCTCTGCTCCTTTTTTTTTTTTTTTTAAAGTCAAGCAAGTTAGCCGGGCACCAGGCGCCACAGCTACCAGCTCCCACTGCGCTGAGGACTGCCCGTTAACTGCTGTCAACTCCACAATCACAGCCCGGCCGGGCGCCCTGTCCCCACAGGCGGTGAGGACCAGAGGAGGCAAAGGCGAAAACGAAACGGGTGCAGGGGATAGAGGGAAGGAGGGAGAGAGAGAGAGGGAGAGGGAGGCGGGGGAGAGAATGGACAGTGAGAAGGCAGCTGCAGCAGTGGAGAGCGTTCGGGACAGGAAAGGGAAGAGATGGGAGCACACTCTGCAGACGCTGCAGGATGAAAGGGGCCGCGTGGGCTGTGGCCGGCACCTCCCCTCGCACACACACACACACACCCTCGCACACACACCCCCTCGCACGCCCCGGAGACGGCTGTCCAGGGCTGGAAGAGCCCCCATTCTTCCTCCATAGCTTTCTGGGGATGCCACCCCAGGCAGCGGGATGGGGCGGCCACTGGCCTCTCCCGAGCCCCACCCCATCCATCACCACCTGGAAACTTCCCCAGGCAGGAGTCTGGAAGTTTCTCCCTCCCGCTCCCTCACGTCCCAGCCTGAGGCGCACTTCTGCCTGAGGCCTGGGGCTGAGGGCTGTCCAGGGTACCAGGAGGGTCCAGGCTCACCCCGACCTGCACGCCTGTGCCAGGCACAAACACCCACTCATCTTTCTGGACCCCTTTTTTCTGCGGTTCTGCACGGGAGCGGGAGGGCCAGCACCTCTGGGCGGGGACACCTCTGGAAGGAGGGGCTCCGGGGTTTCCAGGCGGCGCTGCCTGGAGGCGGGCTGGACGGCTGGCTTGCAGGCAGGGTTCAAGGACAGACGGAAGCCCTGCTCCTCGGCCCCACAGCGATGGAGGCCCCCTTTCAGCTTCCTGGGACACGACCCAGCCGGCGGAGTCTGGGCTCAGCAAAGGGTCTCTCAGGGGGCGAAGTCACCTGTCCCAGGTCTCCGGGTACAAGGGGGGGCACGTGTGGAAGCAAACGCAGTGCCCTTCTCGGACTCCGCTCACTGGGCAGGGGGTCCCCCTTCAGAGCTGGGTGGGTCCCAGCCCATCGGGCTGCGGTGGCACCTCAGGTGCAGGGGGGCTGATGGCATCAGCACAAAAGCCGCTTTGTCTCGCGCTGCCAGATGGTCTGGGGCTGCCTGGGCCCCCCGCCACTTGCTTCATTGCCTCTGGCCCAGCTGCACAGGGGAACCCCCGCCCTAACACAGCCTCTGCCACCTCCACCTGCCCTAACACCGCCTC
>PVJN01053941.1:0-13570 GCA_004026805.1 Lasiurus borealis | reverse complement strand
GAACCAAAAAAAAAAAAAAAAGGCAAAAAAAAAAAAAAAAAGCTGTGAATTATCCAGATGCCTCCAAATACCAGGATGTTTAAAATATCTGGATCGGCGACGCGCTCCTCTTTCCCCCTTCCCCTCTCTCTTTTGCTCTTGGGCGTAACGCGGTGGTGAGAAGAAGTGGACCTCGGTGGTGGGCGGACCATCCTTCTGTGGTTTTCAGCCCAACAAGTGGCCGGCCCAGGGCCGGGCTCCTGTCCTCCCGCCGGCTCGGCCACAGCAAAGGGGATGTGGGGGTCCCCCCTGCGTGAGCGACAGGCTGTGCAACACCCACACGCTGAGACGAGACGGCCTCATGGTGGTTTCCCTCCCGCGCACAGAACCCACGGGACAGACAGCTTGGTCCTGTACCAGCCTGCGGGCCGGTGCGAGGCTGCTCTCAGCTGGAGAGACGCGGGTGCGGGTTGCATCGCTCGGTTTTTAAAAAGGGAAACTTTGGAGCCTGGGGGACTGCCGAGACCGTCTCATCCCTGAGACCTGAGATCGGAGAGAGCCAGGCCTTGATGTGAGCGGCCCAAGGTCAACGGGGCCTGGGTGATGGGGCTGACTGGTGCCTGGTCACCACTCCTCTGCCCCACAGCCCACGATGCCCTGCTTGTCTGTGCTAAGGACGGCCCAGGTAGTCCTCAGCCACCCGCCCCACAGTTCATCCCCAGAGGCCGCGCGAACAGCGGGCCCACGTGGGTGGGCGGGGATCTGACCCTGCGCGCCCTGTGCACCCCAGAGGCGGGCCGACAGCAGCTCTGCATGGCCAGGCCTGGGGGTCCCACGACCCTAGGGGGTGTGAGGAGGTGGGGCCCGGCGGCATGACCCCCGGGGGTCTGGCCTACCTCTTTTTGGGGCGATCCATCAAGGAGCCCCAGAGGAGTGGGCGAGGCCGACCTCTTTGGGGTGATTGAGTGTGGGGCTCCCTCCCTCAAGTGCACCAACTGCGTGCACGGGGCCTCCAGTGTGTGCGGATATTTCCTGACTTCAAACCTGTGCTCACAGGTGCACTCCCTTCTTGTTCTCTGAGTTGGAACTTAAATAAGTAAGGATGCTCCCCGAGAGGAATAGAGCCTCACGGAGCAGTTGTTCTAAGACCGAGACCTCCCCCGACCCCCCCGACCCAGAAGTCAGAAACTTTGTGGAACGCACGGGATTTCACAAACCCAGTCCAGAGTGCTCCTGGCCACTGTATCCCACCAGCCACTCTATCTCACCGGCCACTCTATCTCACCGGCCACTCTATACACTGGCTACTCTATCCCACTGGCCACTGTATTCCACCGGCCACTCTATCCCAATAGCCACTGTACCCCACCAGCCACTCTATCCCAATGGCCCCTCTATCCCATCGGCCACTCTATCCCAATGGCCACTCTATCCCAATGGCCACTCTATCCCAATAGCCACTGTACCCCACCAGCCACTCTATCCCACCAGCCCCTCCCACCAGCCCTTCCCTCACTTCCCAAGTATGTGAACTGCACCTATGAATGGTGCGTGGGGAGAATGACGAGGAGGACCCAGCTCAGTGCTTTGGCTCAGAGTGGGCACACCACCTTGACCTCTTCTTCTAATTTTTTTAAAATACACTTTTATTGATCTCAGAGAGAAAGAGAGGGGGGGGGGGAGAGAGCTAGAACATCAACGTTGGGAGAGAGAGTCACTGATCAGCTGCCTCCTGCACGCCCCACACTGGGGATCGAGCCCGCAACCCAGGCCTGTGCCCTGTCCGAGAATCAAACCCTGACCTCCTGGTTCTCAGGTAGACGCCTAACCACGGGACCACACTGGCCCGGCATGACCTCGACTTCTTTAAACTCCCCGGAACCGGAGCCCTATGATGTGTGGGGAAGAGTAAGCCTGGGTGTGAGCAGCACCACGAGCCACACCAACGGACAGCGGTGCCGGCCCGAGAGCCAGACCAGGCCCGAGAGAGAGAGAGAGAGAGAGAGAGAGAGAGAGAGCAGGAAAGGCTTGTCGGACACACGGCAGCACAAAGAGCTCGGACAGACAGCAGCCGCCGGAGGCTCCAGCACATTTGGGGTGCAGCGCCCGGCAGGCCAATGTTGGGGGGACCCAAATGGCCGGGCTCTGCCTTCTGGTCACGAACCGGGTGAATGGATTTGAGGCATCGCACATCACAGACGGGGGTTCCTCGGAACACGGCCCCCTGGACTGAGGTAGCCGCGCTAATTCATCACAACAAGAGTGGCAGCTTCTGGAATCATTCTGGCCTGCAGACGCCCGCCCCCTCCACCCTCCCCCCCGCCCCGCCGTGGCGGCCCCCGAGGGAGGGTCTTACACACTCAGACCGGGAGCGAGGCCGGGGCTCCGCGGGGGCCACACACTCGGGATGCTTGTGTTGGCTCCCCCACCAAGCGGACCACGAGCGACCGCGTGGTTTATATCAGAAATGAGCAGAGACGGACTGGACAGAAGAGCCGGGCTCGCTTTAAAGTCGCCAATACAAGAAGAAAAGAGCTGGGAGGACGGAGAGAGAAGCGACGCACCCCCTCACTCTGCCCCTGAGAGGGGTGCCGGGTCCTCACAAACACACCCGAGGGCCGCGTCCTCCGAGCGGGAGGTTGTGGAGACGGACGGGAATGTCAGTGTGGAGCCGAGGCCAGCCAGCGAGCGTGTGCGGGGGGCGGGGGAGCCCGCAGCCACATCTGGCCGCGCGTCGCTCCGGCACATGCTGTTCCCGAGGAAGGAATCAAAGCTGATTGAGATCGATTCGGGGGGGGAAAGTGCAGGAAAGCTGGAGGTAAGGGAGACACGCATCTCTCCCCTCGTTTCCCAGAGTCCTCCTCTGCGTCCCCGGTGCAGGAGCCGGAGGGCCGCGGTGTGCTCAGAGCGTCCAAAGCCGCTTCTGTTCACCAGCAGCGGGAGAGAGAGCCGAGAGCCGGGGCTTCAGGGTGAACATTCCCAAAGGAGCAAGACGCAGTCCACATCTCAGACAGACAGCCCCCACAGTGTTCTTTTCAAATATACATACACACACACACACACACACAGTGGTACCTCGAGACACGAGTTTAATTCATTCCGTAACCTTGAGTGGGAAACTACGAGACGCTCAAGTCGTGGTAAACTGGTGGGTCGCGTGCAGCCGGCCGATCCGCGAGATGGATGACTCCTATCTCAACTGTTGCTCGTATCTCAAAGCAAAAATCACTCGCTCCATGGCTCGTATCTCAAAAATCTAGCATGTTAGGGCACTCGTATCTCGAGGTACCACTGTATTTTTATTGATTTCAGAGAAGAAGGGAGAAGGAGAGAGAGAGAAACTTCAATGATGAGAGAGAATCGCTGATTGGTTGCTTCCTGCTTGGATCAAGCCCGCAACCCAGGCACGTACCCTGACGGGGAATCGAACCATAACCTCCTGGTTCATGGGTGGACGCTCAACCACTGAGCCACACTGGCCAGGCCAGAGTGTTCTAAGCTGCCTGAGACTGCCCCATTGTGGAACTAAGTCCAGGTTAGGAAGAGAAAGCAAACAAATAAAATTGCATGCACACACACACACACACACACACACACACGCACACACATGCGCACACGCCAGGGGAGCATGTTTTTAACCGTGGGGAGTGAAGAGAAGCCACAGGATGGCCCAGAGACCCGCTTCCGGACCGTCAGGGACGATCTCTACAGACAACACACGTGACAGACCAGGTGCGTCTCTCTGCTCCCCACGGCCTCCCCGCCTCCTGCCCAGCAGCCCCGGGACCCCAAAGCGGGGAGCGGCTTCATCCGTGCGATTGAGACCGGAACCAACAGCTCTGAGCCCAGGCCGGTGCCCAGCAGCCCGCACGCACACACGCCAGCCCCCCGCTGGGGCTCCGCCCGCAACTTCCGGCCTTGCCTGCGGCTGTCCCGCCTCCCTCCTCTGCGGGCCACCTCACCGCCCACCCGCCCGCCTGCCTACCTGCCTGCGGGGTCCCCTCCGCCAGCGGGCCCCGGCGACGCTCCCAGGACCTCGGGCCGGCCGGCCGGCCGCAGGACTCGGGGGGACGGTGCCTGGTTGCTTTATACCAGAGAATTCCAAAAAGCCCGGCGCTGGCAGCCACGGGGCATCATAATTTAATACGCCCGCCTCTCGCTGCTATAAAAAGACCTGAACTTTAGACTGGCGTGTGCGCGCGTGGGGGCGTGTTTTTCCTGCAGCCCCGGGAAAGCCGGGAGAGGCTGAGGTGGAGAATGGCAGCCGACCAATGCCATGTGCTATGCACGTCGGGGCAGCACATAAATCCTTAGCCCACGGCCCCCGCGCCAGAGGGCCCGCGGCGTGGGCGCCCAGGGCTTTCAGTTTCACGTGAACGCGAACCTCGCCGGTCACAGGCGAAAGCGATGCCTTCGGATTTCGGTCGGAGGATAACAGCTGACCCGTCGAAACGCGGCGAGATTGGATTTCAGACCGTCAGACGAAAATATGCTTTTATTTCTCCCATAACAAGACAGACTGGGATACCACAAAGCACCCAAAATGTTGCAGCCACAAACTGAAATAAAAGGAGGCGAAGGAGAACGTCGCACGCACTCTGTACGCAAACGGCCGTTCCCAGCCAGCGGTCCCCACGCCTCTCCGGACAGGCAGGAGGGGTAGTCAGAGAGGCCCCTTGATTTCCAGCGAAAAGAATCAGAAAACAGGACCTGGGCTCAGCTTTGCTCACTTGTGCCCGTCGATGACTCACAAAGATGCTCGAATGTTAATGCGGGGAACCCAACACGCTTAAGTGTTCCTGTCGGGCTGGGTGCGGCCCCGTGTTGACAGCAAGAACGCCTGAAAGAATGACGAGCTCTCTCGCGCGCACAGCTGGGGCCGGTGTGGAGGTTTGCAGAAATTTCAGGAGAGGCCCAGGCGCCAGGGCTCAGGGGTTGAGCTTTTGACGTGGGAACCGGGAGGTCATGGTTCGATTCCTGGTTCAGGGCACAAGCCCAGGTTGCGGGCTCGATCCCCCGTGGAGGGGTGGGAGCGGGGAGAGAAGGGGAGTGCCATTCAGAGAGGCCAGGACTGGAGGTGCAGGGACCAGAGGCCCAGACGGCTCTCTGGGTTCCGCAGGCCAGGGCACTGCCAATGGTGACAAAAAACAAGTGGGATCAGCCGAATCTGGTTTGGCTCAGTGGAGAGAGCGTTGGCCTGCGGACTGAAAGGTCCCGGGTTTGATTCCAGTTAGGGGCACCTACATTGGTTGTGGGCACATCCCCAGTTGTGGGGCGTGCAGGAGGCAGCTGATCGATGTCTCTCTCTCATCGATGTTTCCAACTTTCTATCCCTCTCCCTTCCTCTCTGTGAAAAATCAATAAAAATATATATTTTAAAAAACAAACCTCAAACCTCAGAGGGAAGGTGGGAAGGGTGGGGGGAGCGGAGAGATCCACCAAAGGACTTGTCTGCGTGCACATAAGCCTCACTAATGGACACAGACATGAAGGGGATGAGGATATGAGTGGGGGAGAAGGGGATAAGGAATAAAGAAAATAATAATCAATAAAAGAAAACAAAGGCGAAAGCAGAGCCGGGCAGGCATGCTCAGACCGCAGCCCTGCTTTCGAAAGTCATTCCCACCCGGCATCCTCGCTCGCACACCGCACAGTCCACGCAGGGAGGCCAGCGCCAGCGAAACCACCAGCCCCCTCTCGGCGGCAGCTTCTCACCTCCTTCCGCCCCACGCCAGCCCCTCCTGCCTGAACTGCCTCCCGCACCCACCAGCCCCGGCCCGTCCAGCCAGAGCGCCTGCACTGCACACGGGAGAACTTTCAGCGTCCCTCCTCTCTCTCTCCCTCTCTCTCTCTCTCTCTCTCTCTCTCTCTCCTCAGAAGCAGCTGCTCCGTCTCATAAGCCAGGTGAGCTTGGGAAGCGCTCTGCACGCACTCTCTCTCTCCAATGCCCGTGCCACCGCTGCGAAGAGAATCCCATCTTGCACGTTTCCCAGCGTTGGGTGCGTCTACAACAGCGGTTCTCCACCTTCCCAAGGCCGAGACCCTTGCATACAGCTCCTCATGTGGTGGTGACCCCCAACCATGCAATGTTGCTACTGTGACGCATCGTGATGTCAATATCTGCATTTTCTGCTGGTCTTAGGCAGCCCCTGTGAAAGGGCCGTTGGCACGCCCCTTCTTCCCTCGAGGCAGATACCAGGAGGGCTCCTGCGACAGCCAGGGGCACCTCACGTTCTGTGAGCTCCGTCCGGTGAGCTGGGCGGTTGTCCCTTCCCTTCCCTCAGAGGAAGAAGCAGGGGGCGTGTCTCTAAGTGGGGTCACTGCCCCCTCCCTGAGGCTGGACACTCACTCTCTGGGCATGACCAGAGGAGGAGGAGGAGGAGGAGGAGGCTGGGCTCAGGGAGACTTCAGGGAGAGGGAGGGCAGGGGGGTCTGCCCACCCGGCTGCTCCTGGCCTGGGAGAGAGCAGAGACGCTGTCACCGAGAAGGTGGAAGCATCCAGAAAGGCAGCGATGCCGGCAGCGAGAACACGGGGGAGAAGGGGAGGGGCAGATACCGACTCCAGGAGCAGGACAGGAAGCAAGAATCGGGAGAGTGCAAGTCCTTGGCCACAGGGAGGGGCTCTCCCTCGTGCAGCCTGCTCTCCGCTGAACACTGAACCCCCGGCTCCCACCCCGCACCCCTCACCCCCCTTCCGGCTGGAATCCACCAACTGCTCTCCCCTGTCTGTGGCCAGTCAGGTCCTTCAGAGGCAAACGGACGGCCACATAACGGGGTGCATCCATTCTGGGTGGATGCCTGCCTTTCCTTCGCGAATAAGATACAGGGAGGAACCCCGATTATAAGCAGGCTGGCCAGTGCTGACCGGAGGCTGTCAGTGGGTGCGCAGACCCAGTGCCACGGGAAACGCTCTCTGAGGCTGCCTCCAGTCCCTGCTGGGTCGTCCGTGGCTTCTGCTCCAGGCAGAGCGCACGCGGGAGATGCTCTGGAGCGGTGGTCGTCGGCCGGTGGTCCGTGGACCCTTGTGGTCCACGAGGTCTGAAAGGTCGGCGACCGCTGTCTGGACCAGAGTCTCCTCTGCCTCCCGTGCGCGTGGAGGAGATAAAAGCCACGCAAACCCCACAGGCGACACTCCTGTGACCCTCCGCCCGGCAGCGTGCCCCCCGGCCCCGGGTTTAATGCTGGCAGAGCCGGCGTCAGCGGGCCGAGAGGCGCCTCCGGCCGGCATGTCTGTGCACCGTGGCCCCGCAGAGGCGGCGCGGGACGGTACCGATGCCGCGTCACGCGGCCTGTGAGCCACCCGCCCCGCCGACAGACATGCTCTTCCTTTCGCCGGCGGAGACATGAAACCCGCATATTAAATGCAGCATCCAGCTTGGAGCTCACGTTTTTCTCATTTAACACGTTGCTATTTTCGTCCTTCGAAAACATAAAAAAAAAAATCTTGGATCGGCCTCAAAGGAAAATGTGCACAGGCAAACGAGGTCCATCTCCAGAGCGCATTTCTCCAATGTGGTGTCACTTCGGCGTCAATCAAGTTTACAGCTCGCAATAGCTGCCGGCGGGAGGAGAACGAGAACCAGGACTGGTGTGAAGGAGCATCCACTAGTAGAGGCCACGCACACATAAACACATGCATGTGAACATGCAGCACATGTAGGCTCACACACATACACGCTCATATGCACACATATTCATATAGCACATATACACTCATGCACATATCTACGCACACATGTATATATAGCACATACATACTCATATGCACATATACACATACAGCACGCATATGGCCATATACTAGTTCACGTGCGCACACATGCATATATGCACATAATGCATAACACTCATGCACATATGCATGCACACATACACATGTACATACTCGGCACACATGCACCCATATGCACACATGTATGGACACATATACACACGCACGTACACGTGTGTGCATGCATGCATACGTGCATGCACACAGACATGTTATTATGGTGGTTCACTTGGCAGTTGTAGCAGGTCCCGAGGGCAGACGTTGTCTGAGTGATGGATTCTCCCCTTTCCCCTTTACGTGTGCCTCCTCCTTGTGCTGGAAGGTGCAGGCCTCTGCTCAGCACCCCTTCAGCAGCGAATGCCTGGAGCTGGATCTCGGGGACCCGGAGTGGCGTTTCCTGCTCTGAGCTCCCGGGCCTTCTCCTCGGCTCAGGCGTGGCCCCTGAGATTCTCTTTGCTCACATCCTCCTCGCCCCACTCCCGCCTTTATTCAAACGTGAGCATTTGCAGGGCAGGATGCTGTGTGTGTGTGCCAGCATGCAAACAGCTTCCTCATATCCATGTTGGTTGAGAGCGCATTAACCTCAGAACCAAGTCCAGGGAGGTGGTGCGAGGCGGGGCCAGGCCCACTGCCCTGGGCCTTGCCCTGCAGGCCGGGTACCACAAGCACATGGCTGCAGACTGTCCCTGAAACCCACCACGTGGCCGGAACCAGGGACCCCTCCCCGCCAGGGAACATACGGGAAACAGGAGATGATATTCCACATAATGCGAGGTGGACTGAAGGGTTAGGGTTAGGGTTAGGGTTTCCCAGCCTCTCCGTCCCCTCCCCGGCGCTCTGCAGGATGCCCTCCGAGACGCCAGGCAGGAGGGCACACGCACACGATGGGACTGTGTAGCCTGTCCATCGAGGACCCACGGTTTCGCCGAAGCAAGAGGAGTAAGTCCTAGAGAGCTACCATGCCCACCGCTAACCACACTGCCCTGGGAACCTCAAAAACGTGCCTCGAGGGGAAATCTTCCGCTGAGGCCTCTTATCAGAAAGAGTCCATCGGGCGGGAGGAAGTGAGCCTCCCGAGGGGGATGGGTGTGTGTGTGGCACTGATTGGCTCGATGGGTTTCCATCTCAGTGGTTCTCAACCTTCCCAGTGCCAGGACCCTTTAATACAGTTCCCCATGTGGTGGTGACCCCCAACCATTACATTATCTTTGTTGCTACTTCCTAACAGTAATTTTGCAACCGTTATAAATCGCAATGTAAATGTCTGTGTTTTCTGATGGTCTTAGGCGACCCCTGTGATGGGGTCCATGGACCCCCAAAGGGGTCGCGACCCACAGGTTGAGAACCGCCGTCCCAGGGGCTGAAATATTTCTCTCCACACAGCTCCTGCTGTGTGCATGTTACACACGGACAGCTTTTCGCAGGCGGCTGAGCCCGGAGAAAGCGGCTCACAAACAACCCCAGGGACATGGCGTGTCAGGGATGCCGATAGCTTCTTTGTTCTCCGGTAGAGGCACACCCTTTTCCCGCAGGCTTCTTTCCTCGCGGGCGATGCGCAGAAAGTGTGAAAACAGGTGTGCAAACATCCTGTTGGTGCATCTCAAGTCTGAGCGCGCAGGGCACCCCTCAGCGTCTGTGAGGGGCTGACAGTCAGCGCTGATGTTGGCTTTTTGAATCATAGCCATCACGTGACCCTTGGCTATACAGTGATACCTCGAGATACGAGTGCCCTAACATATGAGATTTTTTTGAGATACGAGCCGTCGAGCGAGCGAATTTTGCTTTGAAATACGAGCAACATTTGAGATAGGAGTCATCGTGCGGATCGGCCGGCTGCACACGACCCACCAGTTTACCGCGACTAGAGCGTCCCATAGTTTCCCACGTCTCAAGGTGACGGAACGAATTAAACTCGTATCTCGAGGTACCACTGTAGTCATCAAAAGCCTTCATCTCATTCATGCCAGGTTTTCCATACTTCACTTGATGCACCAAGGTCACTTTCATTTCACTTCTTATAAGCAAGTGTAGGGTGAACAGGGAGGTGCACCCACATGCAGGAGACAGCAGCCGAGAGCACCGGTGACCCCGCCCTTGGGATCAGAAAATCCGAGTGGGAAGCCTGATTCTGCTCCTGCTGGGGGTCTCCCCTGGGGACCTTCTGGGACCCCTAAATCCACCTCCTAACATCAACCCCTTCCCCCCACCATGAAGGGGGCCCAGGCAGGGCCCACTTGCATATTCACCTTTTTTTAAAATATATTTTATTGATTTTTTACAGAGAAGAAGGGAGAGGGATAGAGAGTCAGAAACATCGATGAGAGAGACATCGATCAGCCGCCTCCTGCACACCTCCTACTGGGGATGTGCCCACAGCCAAGGTCCATGCCCTTGACCGGAATCGAACCTGAGACCCTTCAGTCCGCAGGCCAATGCTCTATCCACTGAGCCACACCGGCTCTGGCTTCACCTTTACTTTTGTTGGAATCTCAACTTCTTCAACGATAATAAAGCTGGTGCTCAAAGCTGTCCAGCCCCCCCTGCCAGGGCTGCTCCTCGGGCTGAATGAGCCAGGGATGGAAAAGGCTTTGTTAAACCTTAAACGTCAGTATTTACTCAGGATCGAGTTATAGAAAGTTGACGTGATCGACCCACATCCCCCGTGCAGTTCAAAGCAGAGGTGCTGGACCATCCACTCCCGGTCACCTCCCCCTGACAAGCCACAGCCCGGAGAGCATGCACAGGCTCTCCCACAGGCAATGCCCCCTCCTCTTTACTGGAGGCCCGCCCGGTGCATGAATTCCTGCACTCGGGGGTCAGGGTGGGGGGCCCTCAGCCCGGCCTGCGCCCTCTCGCAGTCCAGGAGCCCTCGGGGCTGGGCCGCACACAAACCCACCGGAATGACTAACAGACACTGGGGCTCAGGCCAGGGAGGAGCACAGGCCCGGAGCCCCGATTTCTCCAGGGGCACCAGGGACCCCCTTCATCCCCTCCATCCCTGCCCCGGGGATCCGCTGGCACCGGCCAGGCTGCAGACAGCAGACAGCAACACGGACGCTGCTTTTCTTGGCCGAGGGCTTCCCTGCGGAGGGAGCCAAGTGCTCACTCACCTACCGCGAGGGCCCCCGCCCCTGCCAAGCTCTGGCCCTGGCCCCCCGAGTCGTGACGCCTCCCCCTCTTCCCCGGGGGGCTGGGGCTAAACCGGGCGCCACAGACTTCCCAGCGCATCAGTCCGCCTGGTGCGGCCCTGGCTGGCAGGAGCCCAGGGCATCAGGCCTTGGTTCCTGCTCTGCCCTGAGCTCGCCGCTCCCCCGTGATGCCGTCCGGGGCTGCAGGGACACCCCGTCTCCGTGGGGACATTCTCACGCTCCGGCGAGCTGGCTGCTGCCAGACCTGATTACGTGTGTGACGCTGGGAGCCTGGAGCTCCGCCTACGGCATTGTCAGCGCGGCCAGCAGTTGCAGGCGACACGTACAGGGGTCACCCCCAGCAGGGCCCACCCCCCTGGCGGAGCTAGAAAAGGGTCCCCTGGGGATGTCCAGTCGCCCTGAGAGTCTGAGGGTCCATTTGTACCGAACCCATCCAGCCTGCAGCGCGGCTCGCCAGCCTGCGAATCCTCACGGGGCCCCAGGAGGGCCCAGCACTCGGGTTTGGGATTGCCGCCCGACCCGGGACCTCTGTTCCCCTTCCACCGTACCCCCCAGAAAGCAGAGCTGGAGGAGTCCATGTCTGCCTGGCGTATCCACGGGGCAGACGGGCTGTGGGCACCGCTGTCAGGACGTGCTGCCCCAAGACACTGCCGGACAGGCCAGGAGGGATGGACGGCAGCCACCAGCCCTGTGCCGGGGCGGAGCTTCCTCCCCGCAGAGGGCAATCGTCTACGTGCCCCCGTCCCCGCCACGCACTTGGCACATGAGCCCTGAGGATGGCGAGGACGGCTATGCCCACTTCAAAGGGCAACTGGCTCAGCCCAGAGATGATGTGGCTCCCCGGCCGCCCAGCCTGGGGACTGGCACCGACCACAACTGTCAGCGCAGGTGCACTTGAGCTTAACGGTGAGCACGGGTGTGGAGACGGTGCCATCGGAGGTCCCCTCTGGAGCTGTAAGCTCCTGATCTAAAAACAAGCGGACGGACTCGCCAAAACCGGTGTGGCTCAGTGGATAGACCGTCGGCCTGTGGACGGAAAGGTCCCAGGTTCGATTCCGGTCAAGGGTATGTACCTTGGTGGCGGGCACATCCCCAGTAGGGGGCGTGCAAGAAGCAGCTGATCGATGTTTCTCTCTCATCGATGTTTCTAGCTCTCTATACATCTCCCTTCCTCTCTATAAAAAAATCAATAAAATATATTTTTTAAAAAATAATAAAAAATAAAATAAAAACAAGTGGACGGGAACCCCACTAAAGTCCTGGCCAACAGGGGGGAGGCAGGTTCCCAGGGGCCCCCACATTGGAGGCCAGATTTGTATTCATGCCTTTAACGCTGGTGCAGGCTTTCTGCGATCAGAGGCCCTGCCACACATCTATCCACCCACGTGGATCACTTTGTTTTCATTCGGGCCCCTGCCTCTGATCCGCATACTTTGCTTTCAAGCAAAAGACCGTGTGTGTGTGTGTGTGTGTGTGTGTGTGTGTGTGAATGTGTGTGAGTGTGTGTGTGTATGAGTGTTTCACATCGGTGCCAGTGAGTGGGTGGGGTGCAGCGGGTGATGGATGGGCTGCCCAGGGCCACACCCCAGGCCTTACCGTGTGGTCTGGGGGTGCAGTGCCAAGATCAGCACAGAGCTCTCTGGCACACCCTCAGCCCCGCTCTCCCGGCCTCTCCCTTCATCAGCCGCTCAAGGACAGGCCCCAGAAAACGCTTCAGAGGCAAAATAAACATGCGACGGCTGGAGCGAATTACAGCCTTGCTTTTCGAAATCCGACGCCGGGCCCGCCGCACCCGCCGCACCTGGGACCCCGTGGGATGGGAGGAAACCCAGGCCCCCCACCCCACAGCTGGAACCCGGGATTAACAACAGATTTACACGGTGGATCGCACCCACGTTAAGTTTGGAGAACGGGGTTAGAAGGTGGGTAGGTGCTCTGAAAAGAAAAGAAACAAAACAAAACAAAAAAAACAGAAAGGCAAAACTGAACGAGGAGGGTCAGGAGGAGAGGGGCAGGCGGGTGCTTTCACCGAGGAGTGGTCAGGGAGGCCTTCCCGGAGGAGGTGTGGCCCGAACCAACTTGAAGAGACGGAGCCAGTGGGTCCCTGGGGGGTGAGCCTTCCCGGCCAATAGCAGCAGCTCGGACCAGGCCGGAAGTGGACGCTGAGGCCTGAGGGTGGGGGCTGGGGCGCAGGGGCCGCCAGGGGAGGAGAGTGTCCGCTAGCGAGGAAGGGGGGAGAGTGCGTGGCGCGGGCGGGCGGGCGGGCGGGCGCGGGGGGGCAGCCCGGGGAGGCCGGGCAGGCAGAGGCGGGCAGGGCACCGGCAGGGCCCGGGCCGCGCGGAGAGGGAAACGGGCACCTCGCCAGGCCCGGTGACTAACAGCCCAGGAATTGTCTTCGCTCCTGGGATGTGTTCACACTTTCCGCCTCGTACGGTCTCCGCACAGGAACCTTCCTTGGAATCTGATTCTTTGCGAAACTGGACGCGGCTCAGGATGCAGGTGCACGAGTGCCCTGTGCACAGGGAGCCGCGCCCCCGCGGGGACGTCAGCGCCGCCCTCTGCCCTGCACCGCCCCCTGCCCTGCACCGCCCTCTGCCCTGCACCGCCCCCTGCCCTGCACCGCCCTCTGCCCTGCACCGCCCTCTGCCCTGCACCGCCCTCTGCCCTGCAC
>PVJN01053940.1:0-13570 GCA_004026805.1 Lasiurus borealis | reverse complement strand
TAATATGCTGCTGTAAAAAATAAGGAACTCTTACCATTTGCAATAGCATGGATGGAACTGGAGAGCATTGTGCTAAGTGAAATAAGCCAGTTGGACAAATATAAATATCACATGATTTCACTCATATGTGGGATATAATGATCAACATAAAATGATTAACAAAAATAGATCCAGAGACAGGGGGCACAGATGGGTGGTTAGAGATCAAACAAAGGACTTGTATACATGCATATTAGCATACCCAATGGACTCAGACACTGGGATGGTGGGGGCTGTCCTTGGTGCTGGGAGTTGCGAGGGTGGGTGTTAATTGGGGGAAAAGGAGACATATATGATACTTTAAGCAATAAAAAAAAAGGAACCTAACCTTAGCCTGGGGATAGAGCCACCCCAATGAATTAGGGTTGACTCTATCTTTTACTGATGCAGAGTTGGAAGTAGCATGCATTTCTATAAGACAGACTGGAGAACTTTAAGATTTATGGGCCATTAGTTCAGCAGTAGGGAATATTAAGCCCTATTAGTACCTAGAAAATCTTAAAAGATAGACTTGTTCCATATACCACTATATCACAGATAAAACCTCAAGGATATGTGTAGAAATATAAAAAAGTATCTACCATTGTAAAAGGTAGAATTTATGACTCTAATATCCAATTAAAATTATCTCAGAAGCATAAAAATATGAATCTAATGGAAAGACAAACCAATTTATAGAAACTGACATACTTAGCATAGCTGTTAGAATGACCACACAAAAGTAACATAATAAATTAAATTAATAAAATAATTATTATAATTAATTTGTATATGTCTGATAAGAAAAGGCATGTGCGTCCTGACTGGTGTGACTCAATTGGTTGGAGAATCATCCTGTGCACCAACAGGTGCGCGATTTGACCCTCTTTCAGGGCACATACCTACATTGTGGGATTGAACCTGGTTGGAGTACATGGGGCAGTCAGCTTATCGATATTTCTGTCTCACATCAATGTTTCTCTCTCTCCCTTCCTTTATCTAAAAATCAATCAAAAATTATTTTTTAAAGGAGAATATGTAGAAGATATAATGTCTCCAGATTGAACTTCTGGATATGGAACTATGGGTGAGTGGGAAAAGTATACTAGATGAGAATAAGTATATTTTGGAAAATAAGATTAATGAACTTGCAATGGCAGCAATAGAAATTTTCCATAAGTAACATAGAGACGGAATTTGGAAAAGAAAAACAAAAAACAAAAAAAAAAACTATGCATCAGTGAGTGCCTTAACATATGTGTAAATGATGTTTTACATAATTAATAAGTTATAAAACAAAACAATATTTGAAGAAATATAATCATTTTACAAATCTGATGAAAATTTCTACCCTAAGAATATCAAAGACAAAGACAAGATACATGAAGAAAAATACACCTAATAAAACTCGTCAAAAGCAGTAGTAGCTGAAACCAGTTTGGCTCAGTGGATAAAACGTCAGCCTGCGGACTGAAGGGTCTCAGGTTTGATTCAGGTCAAGGGCACATACCTAGTAGGGGGTGTGCAAGAAGAAGATGATCCATGTTTCTCTTTCATTGATGTTTCTAACTTTCTATCTCTTTCCCTTCTTCTCTGTAAAAAAAAATCAATAAAATATATATTTTTTAAAAAGCAGTAGTAAACAGAATATCTTAGAGCTGTGGTCTGCAAACTGCGGCTCGCATGCCACATGTGGCTCTTTGCTCCTTTGAGTGTGGCTCTTCCCCAAATAGCGCGGCCTGAGCAAGTCTGTCTTGAAAAAGTGGCTATAGAAGAAGTTTAAGTTTTAAAAATTTGGCTCTGAAAAATATTTCAATCATTGTACTGTTGATATTTGACTCTGTTGACTAATGAGATTGGCAGTAATCAGCAAACTCATTAGTCAACAGAGCCAATATCAACAGTACAATGATTGAAATTTCTTTTGAGAGCTGAAAACTGACTTCTGCGCCTGGGCCATGAAGTTTGAATCACCCTGTATGTGCATGCCCACAGGTGGTATTTGTGGAAGAGCCACACTCAAGTGGTCAAAGACCTGTACGTGGCTCTTGAGCCAGTTTGCCGACCACTGCCTTAGAGCATTCAGAGGAAAAAAACAACATTATATATACAGAAATAGAAATTCAGATTATAGTACATTTCTTTTTGGAAGTAATGCAGGTGAGAAGACAATGGTGCACCATCTTTAAATAATTGAAAGAAAACAAAATAAGACAAAAGCAAACAAATTAAACAAAGCCCTGTTACCCATCTATGGTATCTCAAGGAAAATATATATATCTTTGAAAAATAAAAGCAAAATAAATACATATTTTTAGAATTAGTCACCGATTGACCTCACGAGATTTTTTTCTCATTTGAAAAAAAGCTTTCTTTAATTCATTTATTTTAGTTACATAATCAGTTATTGTTATCATGATACTTAAACTATTTTTTAATTGTTAATCCTTATCCAAGGATATTTTTCCTTTGATTTTTTAAAAATATTTTTGTTGCAAGTCTTACATTAGTCCATTCTCCCCCTCACCTCCTGACATTGATGTCTTCTAGCTTACCCCAGCTCTGCACCCAAGGCCTTCACTACCCTATTGTCTATGCCCTGGGATATGCATATATATGCATATAAGTTCTTTGGTTGATCTCTTCCAACCCACCTCTGCTTTCCCTCTGAGGTTCCACAGTCTATCCCATGCTTCTATGTCTCTGGATCTATTTTGTTAATCAGTTTATTTTGGTCCTTAGATTCCACATATGAGTGAGATCATGTGATACATGTCTTTCACTGACTGACTTATTTCATTTACCATAATGCTCTCCAGGTCCATCCATGCTGTTGCAAATGGTAAAAGTTCTTTCTTATTTACAACAGTGTAGTATTTTATTGTGTAAATGAACCATAGTTTTTTTTGTTTGTTTGTTTTTGTGTTTTTTTTTTGTTTTTGTTTTTTGTTTTTTTTATCTACTCATCCATTGAGGGGCACTTAGGCTGTTTCCAAATCTTAGCTATTATAAATTGTACTGCTATGAATATAGGAATGCATATATTCTTTCTGATTGCTGTTTCCAATTTCTTTGGAGATATTCCTAGAAGAGAGAATTAACATAATATCTTTGAGATGTGGCAGGTGTGAGGTGACATATCAGGGTATTAATTTGCATCTTTCTGATGATTAGTGACACTGATCATCTTGAAATGTGTCTATAGGCCATATGTATGCTCTCTTTTTTTTTATTACTCGCTAGAGGCTCAGTGCACAAATATCGTGCATAGATGGAGTCCCTAGGTCTGGTTGGCAATCACGGCTGATCAGGGACAGGCTGAGCAGGGCAGGGCCAGAAAGGAGGTGACAGTCACTGAGCCAGGCATGGAAGGAATGGGCGCCAATGCCACCATTGCTCATCACCATGCAGTTTTCTTCCTACCCCCTTCTTCTTCCCCACACTGCTGTGCCGCCGCTGTGGTGAGCAGGGGGCAGTATATTCGGGGCCTGCTACCCACCCCTGGCTCCCCATCCCAGCCCGGGGCCCCATCCCAATCAGGTGATTAGGGCCTGAGGGCCAGGGGGAAGGACCACAGGAGGTTGGCCAGTCAGAAGAGGTTGACTGTGGGAGTACACTGACCACCAGGAGTGGGTCAGTGAGCATCATAGCAACCAGTCATTTTGGTCATTCCAATAGCTTAGGCTTTTATTTATATAGACTACAGGCCCAGTGCATGAAATTCATGCATGGGGGGGGAGGGTGCGTTCAACCCATCCTGTATCCTCTCCAATCCAGGATCACTCGGGGGATGTCCAACTACCAGTTTAGGATCAATAGTCCTGATCCCTATTATCAGGCCTAAACTGGCAGTTGGGCTTTTCTCTCACAATCCAGAACCACTGATTCCTAACTGCTCACCTGCCTGTCTGCCTGATTGCCCCTAACTGTGCCCCTCTTCTGGCCCGGTCACCCCCAACTGTCCCCCCCCACCAGCCTGGTTGCCCCTCAATGCCCCTCCCTGCTGGCCTGGTTGTCCCAACTGCCCTCCCTGCAGGCTTGGACACCCCATGCAGCCTGTTATTCAGTCATTTGTTCCATCCTCACTAAACCCCCTACCAGCCTGGTTGTTCCATGCAGTTAGATGCCTAATTGTTTGGTCACCTCTCACTAACCCCCTGCTGGCATGGTTGCCCCATGCAACCTACTGCTCAGTCATTTGGTTGTCCCTCACTAAGCCCCTGCCGATCTAGTCACCCCATGCAGACTGTTTGGTCATTTTTCGGTTGCAAGGTCGCTTAGGTTTTTATTATTATAGATAATTTTGAAGGGTACTAATTAGCTATTTTATAAAATGTCCTTTTTGTAGGATGGGTCCAAAGTTTTTCTCATGATTACACTGGTGTTTTAGGTTTTGGAAAAAAGGATGGATTAAAGAAGTATAATGCCATTATTATATTAAAAACACTTCCTCTCACCATGCTTTATCAGTGTTGATATAAATATTGAACACCTGGATAAGGTAGTGTTTGTCAGGTTTCTCCATTACAAAGTTATTATTTAATTCTCTTTTTCCACACTATACTCTTTGGAAATAAATATTTATACATAATTGCATAATTATTATACACTAGAAGCCCAGAGCACAAAATTCATGCATGGGGGTGTGTGTCAAACTGCTCAGCCTGCACCCTCTCTATTATGGGACCCCTTGAGGGATGTCCAACTGCCCAATCCCAGTAGGATCCCAGTAGGATTATGTCTAAATGGGTAGTCGGACATTCCTCTCACAATCCAGGACTGCTGTGTCTCAACTGCTTGTCTGCCTGCCATTCTGATTACCCCCTAACCACTCCCCTGCCAGCTTGATGCCTAACTGTTCTCCTGCCAGCCTGATTTCCCCTAACTGCCCTCCCCTACAGGCCTGGTCACCCCAAACTGCCCTCCCCTGCAGGCCTGGGTCCCCCACAACTGCCCTTCCCTGCAGGCCAACTTCTGGCAGCCATTCTGTCTCCATATAGGGGCAGCCATCTTTGATCACATGGAGGCAGCCATCTTGTGTGTTGGAGTGATGGTCAATTTTACTCTTTTATTAGATAGGATTATACAACCCATGCTTAAGGAGTAAGGACTTACAATCCACCCCTTTGAGGTGGGGTTTCTTACATATAATGTTCATGGAATTCTTATGCATATGGCTGAGTCCATTTTTCTCCATTTACTTTTTAGATTATTTAGTTTTACATTTATTGATTCATGAGTATTTATTTTCCAACTGGGATTTTAATCAAAAGTTACTTTATTCATTTAATTGTTCCAGTTTGGGCCAATTTCAGTTGTTTCCTTTGTTCCTGTGACATATCTCCACCATTTTCCACAACATTTTCTTATGTTCTGACATCAAAAGATTCTCCAGGCTCATTCTATATATTCTCTGCTCCATCTCTAGAGTCAGCTATTTTTCTAAGGAGTTCTAGTTACTTTCTTTGGAAATCAAGGTCTGGGTCTTGTGTGTACTCACTTTTAGTGGGTTATTGTTTCTAGGCCCTCTCAATTATCAGAAAATGAAATATATGGCTCTACTAGCAAATATATATAAATCTTTAAATATTTCTGTATCCATTCTTCTATACAATATTGTTATATATAAGTTTCTATTGATGTTCCCAATTCTAATCCATTATTACAAGAATCATTCTGGTCTTTTAGTTTTTCTGCTTAATAGTAAACTCCCACTTCAACTGTAACCTGAATTTTGCTATCTATCATACATTTAATTAATTGTTCAGTTATATGTATAGTCATTTTTAATTATCCATGAAAAAGTACTTTATCATCTGGAGGACAGTACTTATGTGTAGTTTATTCTGTCTTTATTCCCACACTCTTCACCTATTTCTAATGTTACTTCAGTCAGCAATGCTTTCTTTCACTTTCTTTAGTAAAATTATTTCATACATTTGTAACATCACCAGATGTATTTTTCCAAGTATGTCTTTCAGCCAGTGAGGCCTCAACTCTTAAGTGACCATGTTTTACTTATATACTTCGAGGTCTACTCATTATGTTATAAATATCTATTTTTTAACCAATGCATAGTGTCACACATTTACCATGATAGTATGGGAGTCTTTTCACCACTCAGAAATTTCATAGATTTAATCTATTTAACCCCTTTGTGTCCCCAATCTCTTGGCAGTCACTGACATTTTTACTGTCTCTTTAGTTTTGCCCTTTCCAGAATGTCATATAAATACATCATACAATATGTAGCCTTTTCAGACTCTCTTTTCACTTAGCAGTATATATTTAAGATTTATCTGTATTTTTGTATAGTTTAATACCCTATTTCTTTTTATCACTAAATAATACTCAATAAAATATGTATTTACCATATTTTGTTTACCTATTTGCCTACTGAAGAACATCTTGTTTTAATTTTTTTACCTTTATAAATAACCTTGCTATAAATATTTAAGAGGGTTATCATGCATTGGAATTAAGTCATTGCAACCTCATCCTTTCTTCTTCATCATTTTATTTTGTCTGAATTTTTATTTATTCCTGCATGGTCTCACAGAGCTTCTAACTTGTGTATCCAAATTAGACTTATATAGACTATTTCCTTGTAGATTTTTGCTCCTGAAACAAAAACAGGTACCCTGGGATACATTGTTTAATGATTTAACATTACTTTTCTAAAGCAAAAGTTATTGCTAAATTTTATTCCATGTACAGAAAAATGATACTGAATGTCTTCATCAAAATTATATAAGATCACTATATTTACTTTTAGGTCATACACAAACTATTTCATCTTAAACTATGATATTGGCTTTTTACTCTCCATGTATTGTTGTTTATGTTTTCTTGATATAATAGCATTTCCATCAAATTATTTTTTAGTTTTTTATGAAGTACAATTATATTTCTTTCACTCACTATCAGTTTTTATCTTATTTTTTTCTTCCTTCTGGCCTAGTATCAAACTAGTATTGCAGAACTAGATAAAGAACTTTTTATAGGACCAGAAGATATCCTAAGGAAAAAAATCTCTTTATTATTCAAGAATATTTAGATGGTAACCATTAATTTTGTCATATAAAAGTTCTAACTGAAGAAATGTAACTTAATTTATCTCTAAAATATATAAATCATAGTAATCTGTAAACTGATAGAACCATAACCAGACTGACAAAATATATAAAAATGTGGGCTAAGCATAGGAAATTCTATTTAGTCAGAAAATGAAAACATATGGACATACAGGTATATATACACATCTAATATATAATAAACATAAAATGTACATAATTTACATTTAGGTATATATTTTACTTTATATGATATATGACATATATTTATATAGGCTATATAATAAAGAGGTAATATGCAAATTGACCATTATACCTTTACACAAGATGGCCACCACAAGATGGCCAGCAGGGGAAGGCAGTTGTGGACAATCAGGCCAGCTGGGTGCAACCAGGCCTACAGGGGAAGGAGGGCAGTTGTGGGCAAAATCAGGCTGGGAAGGGGAGAGCAATTGGGGGCAAGATAAGGCTGGCAAGGGAGCAGTTAGAGGGTAATTAGACAGGCAGTCAGAAGTCGTTAGAGGCAATCAGGCAAGCAGGCAGGTGAGCAGTTAGGATCCTGCAGTCCCAGATTTTGAGAGGGATGTCTGACTGCCCACAGGGATCAAGCCTAAACATGCAGACAGAGGACTCCCAAGGAGTCCCAGATTGGAGAGGGTATATGTTGGGCTGAGGGACGTCCCCAGTACATGAATTTTGTGCACCAGGCCCCTAGTTTTAATAATAAAATAATATTAATACATTATTTATCTTTAGGACTTTAAATATGTATATTTAGGGTATACCAGAGATAGCAGGATTACTGCTCAGCACTGATCCTCTGAGTTGTCCTGAGTTCATATATTCTTCTAAATTCTTCTGAATTACACCAGGGTAGGTTCCTTCTCAAACCCTGCCCATTGTGTTCACTTCTGGGAACTTATTCCAATATCCTTCTTTATCCTCTGCTCCCTAGTTACAGTTGAGTCCAAGCCCCTCTACCTGGGGTGGAACTTGTTGGATACAAGGTCTTAGATGTAGAAGTCATAAGAAGTTGTGAGTGTTTAATAATGAATCTTTATTCCAGAAGTGAGTGGCACAATAGTTCTATACCATCAAAATAGTCCTTCACAGCAAAGTCCATGCAGGCAGGTAGCCAGACACTGGTTGGTGAATGCATATCTTTTTGACAAAGCAGCATAAATGTCTGTACCCACAGCTATTATCTGAGCAGCCACATGATTCCCTCTAGATTTACTACCTCACATCATCTTCAGGGGACGTCAGCTTCTTCACTTTTCCCTGCCCAGAACACTGGCTGGACTCTGTAACCTCACATGGTATCTACTTCCTAACCTCTCTCAGCATACTGGCTGGTTAACATGGTAGCTACTAGTATATTTGAGCTCTGTATGAGCTTTTAGCCTTACCTCATAGCCAAGCCAGCTCTCAGCTCTATCTCAGCTCTCCTCTCTCCTGCACACATAGGAGCTACATTCTCTTTCCCTGCTGTCTCTGCTTCTCTGAGATCGCTCTACCCTCTCTCTGGTCAGTAATCTGTATATTACTCCATAGACAAAGAAGGCTACCTGCCAATAGTGACACCAATCATTTGGGTTACAGAGGGGCACACACAGTATACCATGTGTCCTTGCATCCACTCATGGTATCTTGGCCTTGGCCACATGATTAGGCTCATGCTCAGAGTGGCTTTGGTCATTCTGGTGTATTGACAACAAGGCCTCTCTGCTCCAATTGGCCTTAACTATGTGGAGACTCTGGCATGGTTCCCATAGGATATCTCATAAAAGTCTAGACAGATTGTATATATATGTATAGCAGATTTTGACTATGTTTTCTAAGAGATATTGCAAATTTCTTTTAATATTGTCATTGTCTTGCTATAACATCTTCTGACTTTCTTATAGAAAAATAAATATGCCTTTAGTTGGTTGGAGCTGTATTTCTTCCTTTACACATCTATAACAGCTCTTAAAGTTCAACATAAATTCTGTTAAATGATCTGTCATTTTTTTAATATATTTTATTGATTTTTTACAGAAAGGAAGGAGAGAGATAGAAAGTCAGAAACATCGATGAGAAAGAGACATGAACAGCTGCCTCCTGCACGCCCCACTGTGGAGATGTGCCCGCAAGCAAGGTACATGCCCCCAACCGGAATCGAACCCGGGACCCTTTAGTTCCTAAGCCGATGCTCTATCCACTGAGCCAAACCGGTCTCAGCAAATGATCTGTCCTAATGATTTAACACCAGATCTTGAAACATAATTTTGATTTCTAAACAAATAAGAGTATTTTATTATTGTTTTAATGGTTTCAGTAGAGTAGAACTACAAAATATAAAATGACTAATTTTGGGGAGAGGTAGATTCTAATATATTTAAATACTTTATATTAAAATTGGTCTAAATCTTTAACTACACCCAAATTACCACACTCCACTCACATTTTCTATACTACAATAAACCAAATGTTTTCCAATATATATTTACATGAATATACTCATCGATATGATTATATATATGAGTATATATATATATATATATACATAAAAATATTACCAGTGCTTAGAATAATTTCTAAATTATTATAATTATTATAAATAATTTCTAAATACACTATAATTCCATGAAACCTTTCAACATACAGTAATCAAACAATCTAGATATACACTCCAAGGAAGTAAAATCACTATCTTTAAGAAATATCTGTACTCCCATGTTCATTGAAGCATTATTCACAATAACCAAAAATATGGAAACAAGCTAAATGTCCACTGATGGATAGATGCATAAAGAAATAAAAATGTAATCACACACAAACACACACACAGCACACATATATACTAGGGGCCCGGTGCATGAAATCTTACCCACCAAGATTCCCTGTTCACCATCTGGCAATGGGAGCCTGATGGCTGAGAGAGGGACTGAGAGGTTGGCCACTGTTGCCCTTTCGCTGGCCCCACCCCTGCAGGGGGTCGCCTTCTGTGTGTGGAGCGATTGGCAGGGTGGGGTCCTTGGGCTGGCACCAACCATATTCCCTGCCACCCACCCCAGTTCCCATTTATCATTGGTGATCAGAGCCTGCAGGTTGGGGGAAGAAACCAAGAGTTGGTCAGTGCACCTTGTAGTGACTGGTCGAGAGGTCATACTGCCATTATGATACTGAGCTTTTATTATATAGGAGATCTACACTGAGTGGCCAGATTATTATGATATCTGAACACATAATAAGCTTGCCACTCAATATATATATATATATATATTTGAGGTCTAGTGCATGAATTCATGAATGGGTGGGGTCCAACCAGCCAGCCTGGCCAGGGGGAGGTGACATGGGCAGTTGGCTGACCTGCCTGTTGGTCTAACTGGTGGTCAGGAGAAAATTTGCATATTATTCTTTTATTATGTAGGATATTAATATAATAATCTGAATGGCCAGATTATTATATGTTCAGAGATCACATTATATATATATATATATATATATATATATATATATATATATATATATATGTGTGTGTGTGTGTGTGTGTGTGTGTGTGTGTGAGATGGAATATTACTCAGCTTTAAAAAGGAAGGAGATCTGCCATTTGTGACAACATAGATGAATCTGGAGGACAATGCAATGAGTAAAATAAGCCAGATACAGGAAAAAATAAAATCTGAACACATATTAACACAATGAATAATAGATGGTAATTATCAGAGGCTAGGGTGTGGAGAAAAAGGAGAAATGAAAAAGAAAAAGAAAGTAAAATAGTGGATTCCAAGGTCTGAGGGGAGGGCTGGGATCAAGAGAGTTATTTTTAATGAGTACAGAAGTTCAGTTTTGCAAGAAAAAATAAATTATTAGAAAGAATATTGGTGATGGTTGTACACTAATATAAATATGTGTAGTTCCTAAGATAGCAAATTTTGTTATGTATATTTACAATCAAATGAATTTCAAAAATATATTTTTAAGCTCCTGATTTAAAAAGAATATATAGGGCATTCAACATAGAGGCCTGCAGTCTGGGAGAGAGGGAGTGTGAGTGAATAGAGAAATAAGAGGAAAGTGTGTGAATGTGGTGAGTGTGTGTGTGTGTGTGTGTGTGTGTGTGTGTGTAATAGTTATATCTCACAGGAATTTCAGGGACTGGCAGATCATGCTCTCCTGGACAAAAATCCCCTACTATCACAGAGGTACTCCCTGGCAGGCACTGCTCTGGCACATAAACCACACCATCTTGAAGTGGAGAGTAGCAGCTGCTAGGAGCTCAACCACCCCAACATCCAGACTAGCATTGGACATTGCCCCAAACCACATAGTGAGCCGTATACCAGTAAGACTGCACAAGAGACCGTAGCCATGGGCACTGGAGTCCTATACCAACCCTGCCTCAATCTCCAGGACCCCCTGGGACCACACAGTGAGTCACAAGATACCTCTACCATGGGCTCTAGGATTCCTTATGCCAGATGGTCTCCTTCAACCCTTGCCAATTGCACAGGGAACACACAGTGAATTCCACACCTGTGGGCTCCTGGGACCTTTTAGGAAGTCCATGTGAGAAGGCCTCTGCAGGTGCCCCAGCCAACCCCAAGCACCTGCAGCTGACATTTGGTGAAGAAAATCCATGGGGGAATGCAGTACATCTCAGAACAGAGACAATCAAGGCATGAGCCTCAAGGCAGACCCAAGCTCTGGGCTAAGGAGACCCTGGCCATTGGACTATGAAGGGTTTTAACCTCTCAGACCTCAATCAGATTGCCCAGGGCCATGAAGGACCTTAATCAGATTTCCTAGGGCCAGAAAGGGACCTGCACCAAAGTGGCTTCCATGAGGCCCAGGATAGATACATCAAGGGACCAGATTCAACAACATCAGGGAAAAATCCAATGAACTTCAACCTCACTGGCAGAAAGTTAGATGAGAGTCCTTCCCAAGAACAAGACATCAACATTTATATCCAAATTACAACAGGAGAGCCCAAATAATGTATATAAGGGGCACTTCTAGAGCATCCAGTTCAGGTGAACAGAGACTGCATCATTGGACCCCTTAAGACACTTTCTACATTAGGTTAGCCCACAAAGACTGAGGGGCACGACAGTTCTACCTAATACATAGAAGCAAAAACCAAAAGAGAGCTAAAATGGGGAAACAAAGAAGGAACCCCCAAATGATAGAAAATAAAGAATATCCAGGAAAAGAACTAAATAAAATGGAGACAAACAACCATTCGGACACAAAGTTCAAGGCAATGATGATGAATATTCTGAAGGAACTTAGTTCAAATTGCAACTGCATAAAAAGGGAAACAAATAGTTGCCAAGAACAAGAACCAGACATAAATAAAAAATGGTATATCTGACATGAAGAACACACTGGGATGTATTAAAAGTAGACTGGATGAAGCAAATGATCAAATCAGCATTTTGGAAGACAAGGTAGAAATAAATAAATAGAACAGCAAATGGAAAAAAATAATTAAAAAACAGAAAGATGACTTAAGAGAGCTCAGGGACAACATGAAACATAACAGCATCCAGACTATAGGAATACAAGAAGAGAAAAAAGGTGAATAAGGAGCAGAGGACCTGTTTAAAGAAATAATGATAGCCTTTTGTCAGTTTGGCTTAGTGGATAGAGTATCAGCTTACAGATTAAACATTCCAGGTTCAATTCTGATCAAGGGCATATTCCTGGATTGAGAATTCAATACCCAGTAAAGGGTTTGTAAGAAGCAGCTGATCAATGATTCTGTCATCATTGATGTTTCTTTCTCTCCAAAATAAATAAAAATATATATATTTTAAAAAAAGAAATAATGACAGAAAACTTCCCCAACCTGGTGAAAGAAAATGTCATACAAGTTCAGGAAGCACAGAGAGTCCTGATCAAGAGGAACCAAAGGAGACCCACACCTAGACACATCAAAATTAAAATGGCAAATGTCAAAGACAAAGAAAATCTTAAAGGCAACAAGAGAGAGACAGAAAATTGCTTACAAAGGAGTTCCCATTAAAATGTCAACTGACTTCTCAACAGAAACACTTTAGGGCAGAAGAGAGTGGCATGAAGTACTTGAAGTAATGAAAAGAAAGGAGCTAAGTTCAAGACTACTGTATCCAGCAAGGCTATTTTTTAAAATTGAAGGTGAAATAAAAAGCTATCCAGAGCAAAAAAAAAAAAAAGTTAAAGGAGGAAAATACCACCAAAATAGCAATGCAAGAAATGTTAAAGAGACTGCTTTCAGGAGAAGAGAGAGAGAAGATCATAGGCACAAAGTAATAAAAAAGGCAATAAATAAATACCTATTAATAATAACCTTAAATGTAAATTGATTAAATTCTCCAGTCAAAAAAGATAGGGTGATTGAATGGATAAGAAAACATGACTCATATATATACTGTCTACAAGAGACATGCCTCAGAACAAAAGATACACACAGACTGAGACTAAAGGAATGGAAACATATATTTCATGCA
>PVJN01053939.1:0-13572 GCA_004026805.1 Lasiurus borealis | reverse complement strand
CTGTGTAACTTTGGGTAAACAGTCAATGTCCCTGATCATCTTTTGCCTCATTTGTAAATTAGGAATAAAAATATCTACACCTTAGGGTTGAGTGTGAGGATTAAATGAGGTCATATATGTGAATACGTTCTGTAAACACAAAAGTGCTATGCAAATATTAACAGCTACCAGATTTGCATTGCAATGGAAAGAATTTAGATTATGTATGAAGAATTAGCCTATATAACAAAAGTCTTATATGCTAAGTGCCTGGTCATCTGGTGGGCCATTCAACCAATCAAAGTGTGATATGTTAATGATATGCTAAGGTGGCTCAGCTGTTCACTATGATGTGCACTGACCACCAGGGGGCAGTCAACTGACTGGCTAGTCACTATGATGTGCACTGACTACCAGAGGGGAAACGCTCTGACCGGTAGGTTGGCTTGCTGCTGGGGTCCTGACGATCGGGACTGAGCAGGCCGGATATGCCCTGGAGCCCTCCCGAAGTCCCACCTTGGCTGTTCAATCTCTTGTGTCCCTCCCCGGCCCAGATCATGCATCGGTGGGGTTCCTTGGCGTGGCCTGCACCCTCTCACAATTGGGTACCCCTCAGGGGATGTCGGAGAGCTGGTTTCAACCCAGTGGCAGCATTATCGGTCACTATGACACACACTGACCACCAGGGGGCAGCTCAATACAGGAGCTGCCCCCTGGTGGTCAGTGCGCTCCCACAGGGGGAGTGCTGCCCAGCCAGAACTGGGCTCATGCCTGGTCAGCACAGCGGCAGTGGCGGGAGCTGCGGCAACACTAAGGATGTCCTACTGATGGCTTTAGCCCGCTGCTCCCTGTGAGGAGGCCTAAGCCATCAGTCACATCCCCCGAGGGCTCCTGGACTGCAAGAGGGTGCAGGCCAGGCTGAGGGACACCCCCCTCCTAAGTGCACGAATTTCATGCACTGCGTCTCTATAATATATCATGGTCACATGCTACTGGGTGTATAGTGGGGATTTTGTATTTTAGAATTACAGGAGTAGATTTAGTATTTACAAAACTAGAATGTTTGAGCTCAAGCTCCATTACAGCTTTTTTTTTATTCTTACCAGAGGATATATTTATTGATTTTGGAAAGACAAGGAGAAAGGGAGGAAGGAAGAGAGAAAGACGGAGAGAAAAAACATTGATAAATATTGATGTGAGAGAAACATTTGTTGGTTTCTTCCTAACTGGGGCTCGAACTTGCAGTCTAGGTATGTTCCTTGACTAGGAATCAAACAACCTTTTTGGTGTACAGAACGATGCTCCAACCAACTGAGCAACCCAGCTAGGGCTAAAGTTTTCTTTAAGACAGTGGTTCTCAACCTGTGGGTTGCGACCCCTTTGGGGGTCGAATGACCCTTTCACAGGGGTCGCCTAAGACTATTGGAAAACACCTATTTCCCATAGTCTTAGGAACCAACGCACCACTCGTGTAGCAAAATGTAGCAATGTAGTTTACTGTTGTTATATGAAGACTGTTGCCCATGCTACACCACGACTCAAGACAAAATTTCATTTATTTGTAATTAGAAATAAATATTTCACAATATATAATTACATATTGTTTTTGTGATTAATCACTATGCTTTAATTATGTTCAATTTGTAACAATGAAAATACATCCTGCATATCAGATATTTACATTACAGTTTATAACAGTAGCAAAATTACAGTTATGAAGTAGTAACGGAAATAATTTTATGGTTGGGGGTCACCACCACATGAGGAGCTGTCTTAAAGGGTCGCGGCATTAGGAAGGTTGAGAACCATTGCTTTAAGAAGAAGCTAAGACCTAGAGATGGAGTTTCCTCCTAGCTTTTGAATTTTGTGGAAGTATTTCAGGTACATTTTTTGTATCTAAAGAGCTCTAGACACGTCACCTCTGAAATGGCTTTGTTGTTAGGACCCTGGAAGGAAGGGAAACAACACGTCTGCAGATCAGGTTAGTGGTGCCGTTTCCCAGTGTCCCAGAGTCACCAGGACTGGTTGGTGATCTTCGGCTGGCCAAACCTCCGAGCCTAGCCTGAGGATCTTGCTGGTCCAAGCTAGTTTATGAACGTCAAGGGATAAGAAACGTTCAGAAGATGTTGTTATACTAAAAACTACAAATCTCCCCAACGCTTTCGTTTTTTGTAAAGTCAATTTAACAGGTATTTATTTAGTGCCGAGAGGCCCTCGGTGAGACAGCATGGTGGATGAAGATGGTTCTAGTAAGAATGAGAGTAAGGGAGGATAATTCAATTTATCAGGAAAGGAAGAGAGAGCACAGTTGTGTGTATTTTGTCGGGGGATGATGGAGTGAGGGGTGGAAAGAAATCAGGAAAGGCTTCTTGAAAAGGTGACGTTTTAGGTGTATTTAAAGGATGGGTCGGAGTTGGCAATGAGGGGCTATATGGGGTGAGGGTGGGGGCAGGTGGATGAGGATAGATTTCTGGAAGGGAGGAATGTGAACAAAGATGGAGGACACCTGCATGTTTGGGAAGTAGTCACCTGCTTAGGGACAGGTGTAGCAGGTAGAAAGCTAGTTCTCAGAGGCCCTCCAAAACAAATGAGTGCATTAAAGAGGGAACAGTAATAATATGGTGGAGGACTCTTCTAATTGCCTTTTAATTTCATAAAAGAAATGGAACGTACTCTTTGGTGAAAGAATAGCTGTTTATTAAGCACTTGCTGTGCTTTGGATTGTGTTAAACCCACAGTATTACCACATTTATTTCTCACAACAGCTATATAACATTGATACTACAGGTATCTTCATTTTAAAATATATTTTATTGATTTTTTACAGAGAGGAAGGGAGAGAGAAAGTCAGAAACATAGATGAGAGAGAGACATCGATCAGCCGCCTCCTGCACACCCCACAGTGGAGATGTGCCCACAAACAAGGTACATGCCCCCAACCGGAATTGAACCTGGGACCTTTCAGTTTGCAAGCCGATGCTCTATCCACTGAGCCAAACAGGTCTCGGCGGTATCTTCATTTTATAGATGAGGACTCTCAGACACTATGGTTGGTATCTCCAACCGGAGTTGTCTGATTCTGGAGCCTGTATGTTTAACCAGATGGATCTTATGAAAATAAAGTACATGTGACTGATTACAAAGCTGAAAATTGTAGTTCAGTCATCATCAATGCCAGGGCAAGCATAGTGATATAAAAGCTTCATCTACAGGGGCAGATTGGGTAGGCGCTTTATAGGGAAGGCGACTTAATTGTAGCAGGAGAGAAAACTAGCCTTTGTCTTTTGTAGGAGATGCCTTTGCATTTGGGTAGTGAGCCCCTAGAGTCATTAGAGCAGCCCTGTATGTTGGCAGAGCAGGGTTTGTCGAGAAAGCTGGACCTTACTGATACCAAGGCCAGGGGAACGATGGGAGTGCCCGTTCTGAGGTCTGGCCCCTTTCTCTTTGCCATTCCCCGTAAAGGCTTTAGAACAGCACCATTGTGTCCACACACCTGTTATAGTCCTCAGCAGGACCCCAGCAGCAAGCCAACCTACCGGTCAGAGCGTTTCCCCTCTGGTATTTCTGGAATTTTCCGTTTAAAATGAGGCAATTGGGATTCTGGAGCTACATCTTCACAAAGCTCAGGAGTCCTCACACTGTTTTATATGTATGTATATATATTTTATTAAATATATTTTATTGATATTTTACAGAGAGGAAGGGAGAGAGATAGAAAGTCAGGAACATCGATGAGAGAGAGACATTGATCAGCCGCCTCCTGCACACCCCACAGTGGAGATGTGCCCACAAGCAAGGTAAATGCCCCCAACCGGAATCGAACCTGGGACCTTTCAGTCCGCAAGCCGACGCTCTATCCACTGAGCCAAACCGGTCTCAGCCTCACACTGTTTTGAATTTAGGTAGTAAACTCCAACTTCAAATCATGTTTGTATTAGAGATTTCACTCACCTTCAATACAGCGCTGGAAGGGAGGCAGGATAGATGGCAAAACTGAGGTTAGACAACTTGGCATTGTGATGGAAAGCGCATGCATATGCCCTCCCCGATGGCGTGGCTCAGTGGTTGAGCATCAGCCTATGAATCAGAAAGTCACAGTTCAATTCCTGGTCAGGGCAATCCCCAGTGGGTTGTGCAGGAGGCAGCCAATCAGTGATTCTCTGTCATCATTGATGTTTCTATCTCCTCCCTTCCTCTGAACTCAATAAACATGTATTAAAAAGAAAAAAAAAAAAAAAAGGAAAGAACCTGCATGCATAGGCTTTAGATTTGAGTTGGGTCCTGTCACTTGATCTTTGACCTTCTTTGTATAAGTAACTTAAACCTGAGCCTTGCATTCTCCTCTTGAGATGGAAATAGCTGTATTAACTTCACCTGAGATGGTGAGGGTTCAATGAAATGCTTCACGTAAAGCACTTAGCCCAGGCGTGGCCAGTGGTCCCGGGGCCAGAGAGCCCTGTTGGCCCCGGGTCATAGGCTGCTCTACAGTGAGCGTCCTGCAGCCCCTTGGCCAGGAACCCGGAGACGACTTTCAGGGAGCCTGAGAGTGTACCATGCCCCCCTCCTATGTCTCATTTATAACTGTGACCGGGATGGGTATTTGGAGCCCCAGAAACACAGGGAGCTTCATGCCAGCACTGCTCCTTTGTAAAGCACACGGCACACACTGTAGCTGTAACTTTTGCAGTTTGAGGTCCGACAGCAAAAAACTAGCATGAATTTCTTTTTCCTTCACAGTTTCACAGATAAGGTTTTTTTTACTGTGGATCTGAGAAACCTCAATATACAATTTTTTTCTTTCGCCTTTTCACTTAAAAGAAGCACTCTGTGGCTTCTCTTTGGCATCTCTGAGCCGCCAGCAAAACTACACTTGTACTTGGAAGCCATTAGTAAGTAAAATAAGGGTGACTTGAACATAAGCATGCAGCACCTCGGCAGTCAATCCGATAACAGCAACTAAGTGACGAACTGGCAGGTAGCATATTCAGCATGGATATGCTTAATAAAAGGATAATTTATGTTCAGTTTGGGACAGAGTGGGACGGTGTGAGATTTCATCACTACTCAGAACGACATGCACTTTAAGACTTACGAATTGTTTATTTCTGGAATTTTCCATTTAATATTTTTGAACCGCAATTGACCATGGTAACTGAAACTGCAGAAAGCAAAACCACAGATACAGGAGGGGATTTATCTGTGGTGTGTATAAAATTCCCCTGCCTTCCACGCCACTTGATTCTAACACCAGCCTTTCCTTCGCCCATAAGGATCTTAAAGCCTAGTAAATGTAGTGAGACTAAACAGTCCTGTTTGTTTGTTTATTTTGCATTATGGGGTTTGGCGTTACCTCCTCATTACTGCCAGGGTGGTAATGTCATTACCGGAAAAAGCTCTGGATTGGGAGTTGGATACCCAGGCTCCAACTGGGGCACCAGAATTTTCTTGGAAAAGTAGCTATTATCTCTTTGGGCCTCAGTTTCCCCAGGTGTAGATAAAGCAGTTTTCTATTCCTTTTTGGTTAGTGTCTTTTCAGCAGTAGACCTCTGTTTCCCCTAAATAAAGTCTTACAGGGAACCTTATTACAGAAACCGAAAAGGTAAATGAAATCACTGCTGCGATTGAAACAAGCCCAGCAGTTTCGCTCCCCTGGCTGCTTCCTCGTCCCAAACATGGGGACATGGTTTGTGCTCCCCTGTGGGAGCTGCAGGGCTTTGCCAAGAGATTCGGACACCACTGGTGTAGGACATCTCTACAACTTGAGGAATTTTTTTTTTTGCTATTGACAGGTAATTAATAAAAGTATATAAAACCTATGTATTAAATATATAAGTAGACTATTGAGTCTTCAAGAAGAATCAGGTTTTCATTGATGTATTTGAGAGGTTCTAAAGTTTGGTTCAATCTATAGTGTTTTGTATGTTGCAGTGTCCAGTAAAGACTGATGTGGTTTTGCTGTTCGGATAAATATGGTTTAACAGAAAACATTAACTTGTAATGCTCCAGAGGAGCCACTAGATGGCAGAGAAACAGCAGGAAAAGTGGTTGGTTGTGGGACTTGGCAAGGTTTCTTGAGTTTCTGCCTTTCTCACTGCGCCTGAGAAGAGGGCAAACTCTCAGATTTGATGGGAAAAGAGCCCACTACCCAGTATCTTGTCACCCATAATGTAGCTGGTACTTCCAATTCTGAGAACCATTGCTACCTTCCAGAGCCAATGATCTTAGTGGCCATTTTTCAAATAACTGAATGTCTTAAAAAATGGTGTGTGTGTGTGTGTGTGTGTGTGTGTGTGTTATTGATTTGAGAGAGAGAGAGAGAGAGAGAGAGAGAGTTGGATTTGTTGTTCCACTTATCGGTACATTCATTTGTTGATTCTTTTTTTTTAATTTTTTACTTTGTTCATATTTCACTGGTTTTTCTTTTCTTTTTTTTTTACTACATATGTCCCCTTCTCCCCCAATTGACCACTCCTAGCCATCCCACACCTCCACCCCCCATCCCAGGCCTTCACCACCCTATTATCTGTGTCCATGGGTTATGCATATATGCATACAAGTTCTCTGGTTGATCACTTCCCGCCCACTCATCCTCCTCTGCCCTCTCTCTGAGATTTCACAGTCTGTTCTATGTGTCTATGTCTCTGGATCTATTTTGTTCATCAGTTAATTTGGTTCATTAATTCCACATGAGTGAGGTCATATGATACTTGTATTTCTCTTACTGGCTTATTTTGCTTAGCATAATACTTTCCAGCTCCCTCCATGCTGTCTCGAGGCAGTAAGAGATCCTTCTTTTTTACTGCTGCATAGAATTCCATGGTATAAATGTACCGCAGCTTTTTAATCCACTCATCTACTAATGGACACTTGGGCTGGTTCCAGATCTTAGCTATTATAAATTGTGTTGCTATGAACATAGGGGGTGTACATTCTTTCTGACTGGTACTTTGGGAATATATTCCTAGAAGTGGGATCACTGGGTCAAATGGCAATTCCATATTTAATTAAAAAATACATATCTTTATTGATTTCAGAGAGGAAGGGAGAGGGAGAGAGAGATAGAAACATCAATGATGGGGGAGAATCATTGATTGGCTGCCTCCTGCATGTCCCCTAGTGGAAATCAAGCCCACATCCCAGGCAGGCACCCTTGACGGGAATCGAACCTGGGACCCTTCAGTCCGCAGGCTGACACTCCATCCACTGAGCCAAACCAGCCAGAGTCATATTTAATTTTTTGAAGAAACTCCATACTGTTTTCCATAATGGCTGCACCAGTCTGCATTCCCACTGTCAGCGTACTAGGGTTCCCTTTTCTCCACATCCTTGCCAGCACTTGTCATTTGTTGACAGTAGCCATTCTTACAGGTATGAGGTGATACCTCATTGTTATTTTAATTTGCATCTCTCTGATGATCAGTTACTTTGAGCATTTTTTCATGTCTCTTGGCCTTCTGTATGTCCACTTTGGAGAAGTATCTATTTAGGTCCTTTGCCAATTTTTAAAATTGGATTGCTTGTCTTTTGTTACGTTGTATTTTGTTCATCAGATTATTTTGTTCCTTATATATTTTGGATTTTAACCCTTTATCAAGTGTATCATTGCCAAATATATTTTCTCATACAGTGGGCTCCCTTTTCATTTTGTTTATGTTTTTTTTTTTTGCTATGCAGAAGCTTTTTATTTTTATGTAGTCTTGTTTGTTTATTTTCTCCTTAGTTTCCTTTGCCCTAGGAGCTGTATCTGTAAAAATATTGGTACAAGAGATGTTTGCTGCCTATGATTTCTTCTAGGATTTTTATGGTTTCATGACTTACATTTAAGTCTTTTATCCATTTTGAATTTATCCTCGTGTATGGTATAAATTGGTGGTCTAATTTCATTTTTTTTGCATGTATCTGTCCAATGTTCTTAATACCACTTATTAAAGAAACTGTCTCGACTCCATTGTATGTTCTTGCCTTCTTCGTCAAATACTGATAGAGTGTAATGGCTTGGGTTGAGTCCTGGGATTTTTCTTCTGTTCCATTCATCTGTATACCTGTTCTTGTGCCAGTGCCAGGCTGTTTCGATTACAGGGCTTTGTAGTATAACTTGATATTGTGATTCCTCTAACTGTTCTTCTTTCTCAAGATTGTTGCGGCTATTCGTTTTGGTTGTTTTTGGTTACATATAAATTTTTGGAATATTTGTTCAAGATCTGTGAAATATGCTGTTGGTATTTTAATAGGAATTGCATTGAATTTGTAGATTGCCTTGGGTAATATGGACATTTTAATAATGTTAATTCTACCATGAACACAGTATATTCTTCCATTTGTTTATCTTCTCTACCTTTTGTCAATGTCCTGTAGTTTTCTGAATACAAACAAGTCTTTTACCTCATTGGTTAAGTTTATTCCTAAGTATCTTAATTTTTTTTTGTTGCAGTGGTAAATTGGGATTGTTCAGTTTCTCTTTCTAATAATTCATTATTAGTGTATAAAACCCTGGCAGGTTTGGCTCAGTGCATAGAGCATTGGCCTGCAGACCTAAAAGATCCTGGGTTTGATTCCGGTCAAGGACACGTATCTTGATTATAGGCTCCTCCCTGGCCCAGGCCTGGGGCTGCATGCAGGAGGCAACCAATCGATGTGTTTATCTCACATCGATATTTCTGTCTTTCCCTTACTCTTCTACTCTCTCTAAGAATCGATGGAAAAATATTCTCAGGTGAGGATTAAAAAAAACAAAGCCATAGATTTTTGGATGTTGATTTTGTATCCTGCTACATTGCCAAATTCATTTATTAAAGCAAGTGGTTTTTTAGTGGAGTCTTTAATATTTTCTATGTACAATATCATGTCATCTGTGAATAATGAGAGTTTTAATTCCTCCTTTCCAATTTGGATGTCTTTTATTTCTTCTTGTCTGATCACTGTGGCTAGGACTTCAGTACTATCTATAATAAAAATATAATATGCTAATTAGGCCAGGCAGCCAAATGACCTTCCGGACATAATTCTGGACATACTTCTGGACAAAGCCCCACAGTCGAGGCTAAGGCAGAGGTGGTTAGGGGTGATCAGGCAGCCAGGCGAGTGGTTAGGTGTGCTAAGACAGGCAGGCAGAGTGTTTAGGGGTGATGAGGCAGGCAGGCAAGTGGTTAGGGGTAATGAGACAGGCAGGTGAGTGGTTAGGGGTGATGAGGCAGGCAGGCAGAATGGTTAGGGGTAATCAGGCAGGCAGGCAGGCAAGCAGGAGCTAGCAGACCCAGATTGCAAGAGGGATGTCCAACTGCTGGTTTAGGCCCGATCCCACAGGGTTCCCGGATTGCAAGAGGGTGCAGGCCATGTTGAGGGCCCCTCCCCCTGCATGAATTTCATGTACTGGGTCTCTAGTATTGAATAGAGTGGTGAAAGCGGACATCCCTGACTTATTCCTATTCTTAAGGGAAATGGTTTTATTTTTTGCCCATTGAGTATGATGTTTGATATAGGTGTGCCATGGATGGCCTTTATAATGTTGAGATACGCTCCTTCTATTCTCATTTTGCTGAGAGTTTTTATAAAAAATGGGTGTGGGGCCGGGTTGGCATGATTCACTGGTTAAGCATCCACTTATGAACCAAGAGATCACGGTTTGATTCCTTGTGTGTACACATGATTGGGTTGCGGGCTTGATCCCCAGTGTGGAGTCAGTTGATCACTGATTCTCTCTCATCATTGATGTTTCTCTTTCTCCCTTTCTCTTCCTCTCCCTCCCATCTTCTCTGAAATCAATAACTTTTTTTTTTTAAAGGGAGGGGGTGGAGTTTGTTAGAGTTACCGTGGAAGTTGCAGGCTTTGGAGTAAAACATCTAGGTTTCAGACCATCCCTGCCATCGAGTATCTGTGACTTTGGACAAATTCGTTAACCTCTCTCAGCTCCAGTTTCTTGATTCCTAAAATTAGAGTTCCCATGTTAGAGGCTTGGTGAGAATTAGAGATGCGTGTCCAGAGGGGAGGGCATGTGCCCGAGTGAGCGTTCCACATCTGGTGGCTGCAGTCTCTCCCGGGTGCTGCCAGTGGATGGACCCTGATTGCCTTCTGCTCGGGGAAGCCGGAGCGGGAATCCCAGGCCTGGTTCTTGGGAAGCTCACCCCAGGGGCTATAGAATCCGATGCATTTGTACTTTCCCAGGAGAAGGGGGAGGATGTCTTTAAACTTCTTGCTGGCTGCCGGGCCCTGGGACAAAGGGGAGACAAGCCCCAGGGCTGAGACAATCATGTCTTTATTATCTCAGATGTCTCAGGCCTGTCCCCCGCCTGGAGATATATGGCCGGGAAGGCTAGCTCCATGGCCTCGGCGGGATTCCAGGTCCTAGGAATGTCTGGCTGTTTTATAGCAAACAGAATCACGCACAACAGCCCAGCATCCAGGCATCTCCACCCCAGCGAGCTCTTTCTCTCTGCCAACTTGTAAAACAGTGGGACCTACAGCAGTGTGACACAGACCCCCTGCCTCTGGGGGTCTCAGCAGCTGGCACAGCGCAGCAATCCGGGGCAACGGTGAATCCATCCCAGGCTCTGGGCACAGGGCCAGCAGCGCAGACCTGGCCACACCCAGGGACCATCTTTCAGACCAGGCTTTGCCTGGCTCCGTTCTCCGAGCCACGGGCTGCCTGGATTCTAGTCTGTTTCTCTCCCGTCCACCCCTTGGGAGTAGCTGCAGGGAACCACTGAGAAGGCTTGTTTACAGATGCACTTGGCACAGGATGGGGAGACCAGCAGCGATGAGTCCTTGAGTTCCAACTTCCAGCTGCTCCCAGGTGCTGGGGAGCCTTCCACTCTGGGCCCCGAAGAAATGAGTCCACACTGTTGTGTTTGGCCGAGGCTGCAGGAACTTGAGGATGAGACCAGGAGACAGTGGGTCAGATGGCTGTCCAGGGCATCATTTATAACAAAGCCGGGGGGGCTGGCCCTCCGGGGGGCCTTGCGCAGGGGCCAGGGGTTGCAGAGCCAGGCTGAGGCTTTTCTCTGGGGCCTTGCAGGGGGATTGGGGTCCTGCAGTCCAGGGATCCTAGTGGGTGGAGGTGGTTTAATTTATTCCCCCGACTCCTCCATCCCGAAGGAGTCCTGAATGCCAGCCCGGTGCTGTAGTGTTTTAGAGCTTCCATCCTGTGCTGCCCTCACCAGGCTGGCCGTCCACCTGGCCTCCGGTGCCAGCAGATGACTGCACTGCCTTCCTCTCTAGAGGGCATGCCTCAGTTCATTTGGCATTTGTTCGCTGCTTCCCGACTCCCTCCCCTCATAAAACAGTAGGTCCAGTTCGCATCCTAAAGAGCCCGCGTTTGAGGGGGAGGGTGGAATGTGTAAACAATAGTGTGTGTGGCACAATGTCTGTAAAAGGGCACCCACCCGTTTTTCTCTAAAGTGTCCTCTGCCCAGCTGAAGTCTCAGGAGCCCACACTGGAACATCTGGCTCAGTGAGTCTCAGGACAGAGGAGGGGTGGTGGCAGGCACATTCTCCAGTTTTAATAGCAGTAGTAATAGTAGCTGATGGCTGAGCGGCAGCTGTGTGACAGGCAGTGTGCTAAGTGCTTTACGTTCTCTGTCTTTGCAGTAGTTCTCTTTAAACTGAGGAAACAGGTTAAATGACTTGCCCAAGGTATACAGCTAGGACTCAGTGGATGGAGCTGGACTATCGGACTGTAGAGTGTTTAACTACTAGGCTGCTCTTGGGGGCAGGAGAGAGTATTAGAATAGCCAGTTGACAAATGGTGTATGTAATTTGAAATGCTTATTTTAGTCAGAAGATTTATTTTGAAATGTCAGAACTAACAGAGCGAGGGCTTTTGTCTCTCAGAGGCAGGGGTCATAGGTTAAAGGTTGAGAACTTCATTTTTGCTAATGAGCTGCTGCCTCTGCTGGGTGAGCTGGACAGAGCTCTGACCCTTGAGTGCAAGTCTCTTCTCCTCGCCATGCTGGGGTCTTCCTGTCAGACGAAGCTTGCTGTGGTTAAAGGGACTTCCGGGCTGCCTGGCAACCGGGAATCATGCCATTTTGAAAGCACCCTAGGTGCTGAGGGGAGACGGTTGTGGTAGAGCGTATGCAGTGCCATCACCAAACACATGGCACTGGCAACTAGCCAGGTGGGCCGGGGAGAGCACATGGCCTAGGCCAGAAGTGACTGGAATGGCACAGGGAATTTTTTCCTGGACACCTACCTACATCATGGTTCAGCTCCCGTAGTAGCCTTTGAGATGATACAGATGGGAAGCTGAGTCTCAGAGGGGTTAACTTATCTGAGGTCACCCAGCTAGCGAGAGGCCTAGAAGAGGTTCCATCCCAGATGTGTGCGCTGTCAGCCCTCAGACTTCTCCACCACACCGGGCCTGTTCTTTTGAGGAACGGGTTTCAAGTCCCCTCTCCTCATTCCTTCCTGATCTGAATGATTGAACTTCCCTCTCTCAGCCTCTTTCCCGACCGAAACAGTCCGAACTCAGAGCGGCAGCCCTGCCTCCTCTCGGTCAGTTCGCTGGATCCACTCCAGTTCTGTGATGAATCAGAGGGGCAGCCACTCGCCCTGTCCTGGCTCCGATAACCATCAGCCATTCCTAAAGCTTCCCAGGTGGCTCCAGCCGCTGTCCAAGCAGGGGGTGCGGAGGAGGCCCAGGCTGCAGGGGGTGCGGGGAGGGAGAAGAAGGGGTGGGAAGACTCCCAGGAGAAGAGAGACCCAGCGCATTGTAGTGTCATCTCAACCTGATGGGACCAGGAGGATCGCCCCTTCTCCCACACACGTTAAAGAAAGAGCCAGGGTGCTGGCTGAGAACAACCGTCCACATCCCTTACAGCCCTTCCCAGCCCACCAAGTACTTCCTGGTTCAGGGTTTCACTCGGTCCTCCAGCAGCCATAATGTCATGGGTGGGAGGCTTTCAAATTAGGACCAGATCTGGCCCTGGCTCTGCCACTATCAGCATCTCTCTAACAGCTGAGGTTTAGGGTTGACTGACTTGCTTCAGATTCCACAGGCTGTCGGCAGTGGAGCTAGAATGAGCCAGTCTATAAGGAGGTAGGGAGACGCAGTGTCTGCAGGGTCCCGGTTAGGCACTGGTTAAAGGCCTGCTTAGGAATCTGCTTGTTTCTGTGTACTTAGGGTCTGTTTGTTTTTCTTCAGTTTCCTAGTAAAAGCCTTTTTTTTTTTTTTTTTGAAAAATACCTCCTTTTTGGCTGAACTAAAGGGGAATAAGACTCATCTACTCATCTATACCTTGGTTCAGGCTAGATATTCTAGGGCCAGGTGTGGGAGCAGCCCAAGGAGAGTTCAGACTGATTGTCAGCTCCTTCCTGCTTTGGGCAGGGACCTGACAGCCTCTCTGGCGGGCTTGGAAGTGGACTTGAAGCTCCAGCCAGCAGGGGGTGGTGGGCAGGGCTGCTGTTTCCAGCTGTGGCCTTGTCAGCTCTAGCAGTGTGGTTCCAGCCTTTCTCTCCCTCTCCCCGACAGAAAGCTGTCTGCAAGGTGTGGGTCCCCAGCAGAGCCACAGAGCGGAGCTAAGCCCAGCCAGAGACCGTTAATGCTGTTTTATGGGGAGAGATGGGCTCCAGGCACCGAGGCCTGTTGGCCCGGGAAGC
>PVJN01053938.1:0-13571 GCA_004026805.1 Lasiurus borealis | reverse complement strand
CCCCTCAGGCCCCGCCCCTCGACTGCCGCTCCCCTCACGCGCTCTCCTAGTCCCCGCCTCTTCCGCCTGACCCACCTCGGCCCGCCTCTTCCGCCGGCCCTGCTTCCGGCAGCCCCGCCCCTTCCGGCGCACGTGTGGACGCTGCCGCCAGTCTCCTCAGCCTGGTCCGTAGGGTGCACCCCGCGCGCCCCGCCGTCGCTCCCTCGCGGCATGGGGGTCCCCAAGAGGAAGGCGCGCGGCGGCGGCGGCCCGGACGGCGAGGCCCCCCCCGGGGGCGCGGCCAAGCGGGCGCGCGCGGAAGAAGAGCTCACGGGCGTGCGCTTCAAGGCGCAGCTGCGGGACCCGCAGGGCGCGGGGCCGGGTGAGTGCGGCGGCCTCGGGCCGGTGGGGGGGGTCGCCGGGTGCGCGGGCCGCCCTCCCCGAACCCCCGAACCCCCGTTTGCAGGGGGAACCGAGGCCGGGGCCGCGCGCCGCGCTTCCTGGCTGGGCCGTCAGCGCCCGCGGAGGCCCGGCTGGTCGGTTGTGACAGCTCCGGGGACGGCACGCCTCCCGGCCCGGGCAGCCAACTCTTTTTCATTTTTTTAAATATATTTTATTGATTTTTCACAGAGAGGAAGAGACGGGGATAGAGAGTTAGAAACATCCATGAGAGAGAGAGAGACATGGATCAGCCGCCTCCTGCACGCCCCCCACTGGGGATGTGCCCACCACCAAGGTCCATGCCCTTGACCGGAATCGAACCCGGGACCCTTCAGTCCACAGGCCGGCGCTCTATCCACTGAGCCACACCGGTTTCGGCAGCATCGCCGTGTTTGGAGGGGATAATGTTTACAACCTACGCGCTCACAGCTTTCAGGGACATGGCAGACCCAGTGCTGTCGGCTGCCATTGCCACGCTGTAGCCTGCATCCCCAGAACGTACTCCTCTCACAGCTGCACGCCTGTCCCCCAACCGACACCTCCCCACGTGCTCCCACCCCCACCCCCACCCCAGCAGCCCCCGTTCTGTTTCTGTGAGTGCAGCTGTCTGGGTTCCCCGTGAGTGAGACACACCTCACTTGTCTCTCTGAGTCTGACCCGTGTCACACAACACCCTCTCCTCTGTCCATGTTGCAAAAGGCAGCATCTCCTTGTTAGGGCTGGATAGTACTCCATCCCGCGTGTGTGTGTGTGTGTGTAGCTGTACGTAGGTAAACATAGGTACCCCACATTTCCTAAATTCCTTCTCTGATTGCACCCTCCTTTTTTTTTTAATATATTTTATTGATTTTTTTTTTACAGAGAGAAAGGGAGAGGGATAGAAAGTTAGAAACATGGATGAGAGAGAGAGACATCCATCAGCCGCCTCCTGCACGCCCCCCACTGGGGATGTGCCCGCAACCAAGGTACATGCCCTTGACCGGAGTCGAACCCGGGACCTTTCAGTCCGCAGGCCGACGCGCCATCCACTGAGCCACACTGGCTTCAGCTGCACCCCCTTCTTGTGGGGGTGGAGGAAGAGCGCGGGGGGTGGGGTTGGTAAAGACAGGGTGCTCGGGAGAGGATCGGGGTGCGGTCAGCGAGGACCCTGAGGGAGAGGGCTCTGCTGGGGGGACCGTCCGCAAGCTCCCTGGCAACAGAGAGGAGGCCGTGTCGTGACTGATCCCGCCTCCCCGTGGCTCTGCCCACCGCGCTCCAGCCCTGGCGCTCCTGCAGGACCCCCTCCGTCCCGGTCCCGGTCGCTGCCGCGGTGGTTCCGGGTTCCGGGGTTCGGGGACCCTCCTCGCTGACGTGCCTGTGCCCCTTCCAGCCTTGGAAGCGTTCGTGGCCGCCGCCAAGCAGCTGCCGCGGGCGGGCGTGCACGACGTGGTGGAAGGCTACGTCACCATCTCCGTGGAGTGCGCCGAGCTGTTCCAGCTGCTGAGCGGGGAGCGGCCGCCCGAGAGCCAGGTACGCCGCCTCTCCCGCGCCCGGAGCTGCTGCCCGGTCCCCGAGGGGGGTTGAGGGGGAGGCCGCCACTCAGACTGCCCAGCACCCGCCTCTGCGGAGGGCGCCCGCTCCCGTGCCCTCAGGAAGCATTTTGGGGAGCACACGCGTCTTGTGGGAGACGACAGCAGGAGGAGGGTCCCCGGTGCTTCACCCCCACGGGCTGGGCTGGGGCTGGCTGGAGCGGAAGGGAGGCTGGTAGGAATAGCTTTCCAGCTCCCAGGGGCTCAGCACCGGGCGTTGACGGAGGCCAGGCGGGGGGCCTGGTCCTGTGGGTGCCGGTGGGGGGGAACGAGAAGGTGGTGGCGGTCTCGCCCCCTCGCAGATGCTGCTGATACTCCACGCGCTGGAGGCCATCCTGCTGCGGACGGCGAGCGACCTGTCCCACCTGCACGTCGTGGGGACCAACATCGTGAAGAAGCTGCTGCACAACCACATGAAGCTTCTCTGCGAGGCCCTGTACGCCTCAGGGTACAGGTGAGGGTGCCAGGGTACACGTGAGGGCACTGGCGTACAGGTGAGGGGCCTCGGGGTACAGGCGGGCTCGCCCGCTGTGACCCTTACTGCACGGAGAGGGCCGTCTTTCCAGCCCCTGTGGTGTGTGCCTGGCTCCTCAGAGTCAGGTTTTTTACTTGAAATGTTTGTTACACTTTTTTTTTTTAAAGAAGAAAGAAAGCCGGTCCGCATACCTGCTCTCCCCTCCTCGGTGTGGGGGCAGCGGCCACGGCTGGGCGTGGGTGCTCGTGCGTCTGATCCCCCGCTGTCCCCGCAGGGTGGCCCGGGCCTGCCTCAGCCTGATGGCCGCCATGGTGACGCAGGGCCCCGAGGCGGCCCGGGACGTCTGCAGCCTCTTCGACCTGAACAAGAAGACCTTGTACGCCCTGGCGACCAAGAGGGACCCCAAGGTGAGCCCGCGTCCTCCCCCCCACCCCCACGTGTGAGGCCTGTCTCCTCGGGAGACGTCTGTGGCCTCTTTACCTTCTGTGCCTCCCGAGGGCGTCTGGAGCGAGAGGGGCTGGGGTCTTGCAGAGAGAAGGGGAGCGCGCTGCTGGGGGTCGGGCTGCTGGGCTGACGTCCCCGGGGGCCCTCCGTGTCACCGGGCTTGGGCCCTTCTGGAGGAGAAGCACAGGCCTGCGGCTGGGGCAGAGGCCTTCTCCTGGAGGGACAGCTCCCTGCTCCCTGCTAGCGCTCCAGAGCCCCCCGGCCGCCAGGAGCGGGTTCAGCACCCCGTCCTGCAGGGGGAGATACCCAGGAGCGGGACCTGCACCCCGTCCTGCAGGGGGAGCAGCCAGGGGTTTTAGACATGACCTTGGGCAGGGATGGGGGGGGGCACTGCTTCCGGGGGTGAGGATACCCACGTGACCTGTCCCCCGTCCCAGGGCGCGCACGACGTCCGGCTGGCCTACATCCAGTTCGCCCTGTCCTTCCTCATCGCCGGCGACGACAGCACGGTGGTGCAGGTGCTGGAGCTGAAAGGTGGGTGTGCCCGCAGGTTCCCCATGAAGCACTGCTCCTGGGTTCGCGGGGTCTGCAGCCCCCGCCTGCAGGACACGAGGGGGAAGGTTTCCCGGCGGGGCCGGTGTGGACCTGTGCTCCTGCTGGGCGGGCTGCGGGCTGGGCGGGGCATGGGGCACACCCTGCCAACAGCCCCGTGCCAGGTCTCAGCCCCAGCCCCGGTGATACCACAGTATCGGAGCCAGAGCTCCCGGGAGCCACGCTGGCCGGTGGCCGTCTCCCTCCCGGCGCCGGTGGGAGGATATGGGAGGCCCTGCCTCAGGGGACTCAGTGGGACAGTGAGCACAGCACCCAACCCCGGTCCTGGGCTGCGCTCAGTGCGACCCCCGGGCTCTGGCCCTGTCAGCGGGGACCATGCCTGTAAGGACAGCGCTGGGGCCCCATCAGTGCTGCTGTGGGGGGTGCGGGTGCAGCCGGCATGCACTTCAGGTCCTGCGGGCCTTGACCGGCCACAGCGCATCCCTAGCACGTCCGGTGCAGCCGGGGAGGTGTGGTGAGAGCCGCCCTCCCGTCAGCCGAGAGTCAGCCCTCCCCACCGCCGGGCATGGGGGGCGGAGGACGGCAGCGGGGGCAGCCGCTGCAGGGGGTGAGGGGACGTGACCCCCACAGGCCTCCTGACCCCTGCGAGGGGGAACCGTTCTGTTTGGAGCAGGGTGTGTGGCCCCGTCCCCAAGTTAAACGCCCGGGTGGGCGCCGGGAGAGGAGGGGGGGCAGGCGCTGGGCGCCCGGAGGCCAGTGGGGTTCGCCTTCGCCTCTGGCTGAGGTGCTGGCACTCGAACCAAACCCCGCTGCTCGGCGTGGCCGTGGTTTCCGGCCTTTCCTCCCCCGAGAAGGGGGGTCCGCTCCCAGAACCGTGTGCCGGGAGCACGGGCAGAGCAAGGGAGGCTGTCAGTGCTTCCACCTGTGCGGCCGAGTCCCTGGGTCTCAGGCACCCGCATTCCTCACTGCTCGGGGAATGACCAGCGTCGCTCTAAAGACCTCTCTGTGCAAGCCCAAGCTCAGAGGATTGTGGGAAATAGTCACAGCGCATCTGGCCCCTGGAGAGGCGGGTGGAGCGGACTCCCTGCGGTCAGCGTGAGAGACGGGGAGAGAACACGACGGGGGCATGAGGGGCTGTGCCCAGGCTCCCGTGGTCCCGCCGGCAGAAGGCGCGAGGCGTGGCCGCCGCCGGTGAAGGCGGGACTCTCCGGAGGCGCAGCGGCTGCCGCCCGGAGGAGCGTTCCCGGCTCCGTCACGCAGGCCCCTCCCGCTCCCTTCCAGAGTTTCTGCCCTGCATCTTCGCCTCGGGCGTCAAGGAGGACCGGGTGTCCACCGTGGAGATGCTGCTGTCCACGCTGCAGGCCAAGGTGCGCATCTGCTACCGACGCGTCCGCCCCTCGCTCCCAGTGTTTCCCGGGCCCGGGGGAGGGGGCGCGGGCTCCTGGGCAGAGCGTGGGTGCGGGCGCAGCCCTGAGGGTGGGCCGAGCAGCGCGGAGACGGCGGAGAGGAGCGGCGGGCACCGATCCGGGAAGCGGGCGCTGTGAGCCGATGGCCACGGTGTTGTCTGCGGCGCCGTGCATGTCTGTCTGTTACAAGCATCTTGGGGGCTTGTCACGCCTGCCTCGCAGACGGATCCCTGTGATTCCGTTAGGACAGCCCCCTGACCTCCCACGTAGACGGTGTCGGAGGCCGTGCGGGGAGAGGGCGGAAAGGGCGATGGCACTGTGACCTCGCTCAGCCCCCGATGCTGACGCTAGGAGTATTGGTGACTTTCGATTTTCCTTCTTATTCTCTTGTTAAAAAATATATTTTTATTGATTTCAGAGAGGGAGGGAGAGAGAGAAGCATCAGTGATTCAGTGATGAGAGAGAATCATAAACAGCTGCCTTCTGCACACACACACACTCCCCCCCGCCGGGGATGGAGCCTGCAAACGGTGACCTATGACCCAGTGCGTGCGCGAGCGGGCCGGGCTTGTTCCCTTTCTTCTGTCCGGAGCCGCGTTCTTCCGGGAGGACCGGACGGCGGGCGCTCACAGCGGGTCCCGGGTCCCGGGCGGCGCTCACAGCGGGGTCTCTGCGGCAGGTGGTGCACAACAGAGGCGTCACCAAGACGCAGAAGGTGCGCTTCTTCACCGGGCAGCTGCTGACCCACATCGCGTCCCTCTACGGCTGGAACGGGGTTGTCGACGTGGACGTGGGGCCCGCCGAGGTGCGTCACCGCGGTGGGTGGCCTGGCGGCGTGGGGGGAGCCTCACGGCCAGACACGGCGGCCGAACGCACGCCTCCTCTGTGTCTCTCCGTCCGTCCGACCGTTCCTTTTGGCTTTTGCTTCTATTAGTTTTCCATTGGATTCAACGTGACACTTACAGTTTTGTTTTTACAGTAAGATTTTTTCCCCCTATTCTGTGGTATAATGATACTGAATTTTTAAAAAAGACTTTATTAACCCTAGCCAATTTGGCTCGGTGGATAGAGCGTCCGCCTACAGACTGAAGGGTCCCAGGTTCGATTCTGGTCAAGGGCACATGCCTGGGTTGTGGGCTAGATCCCCAGTAAGGGGCGTGCAGGAGGCAGCCAATCAATGATTCTCATCATTGATGTTTCTCTCTCTCTCCTTCTCCACTGAAACAAAAAATATATTTTAAAAAAGATTTATTATTTTTTAGAGAGAATGGAAAGGAGAGAGAAACATCAATGATGAGAGAGACTCATGGGTCGGCTGCCTCCTGCACGGTCCGCAACCCAAGCCTGTGCCCTGATGGGAATCGAACCCTGACCTCCTGGTGCATGGGGCGATGCCCAACCACTGAGCCACGTGGCCAGGGCTGAACTTTATTTTCTAATGAGAAAACGGTTCCCCTCAGTGAGTGATGGCTGAATGTCCCCACGGTGCTGGCCCAGTGGAATTGTAGGGTCGCACCCAGGGCGTCCCCTCTGCCTCCTCTCCCTGTCCCTGCGCCCCCTCCCGCTGTTTTCAGACGCGGCCTCTGGAGCCCTCGGCCTCAGACCTCAGCACCGGGCGCCTCCCTCGCCCGCGTGAGCGCGTTGTTTGACGCGTCACCAACGTGCCGAACGGGCACGGCTGCCCCCGTGGACCGAGGCCTGTGTCTCGGCTCTCGCCTGACCTCCCGGGGGTGCTGGTCGGCATGGACCTGGCGCGTCCGGGAGGCCGCCACTTCCTGGTGACGTCACAGTTACCCGAGCGCCCCGTTTGCTGCCTCCCGTCCGGCCCCGGCTTCTGGGGGGGAGCGAGTCCTGCGTGTGCCTTTGCCGGCGGCCTCAGCGCCCTCGGACCCTCCCGGGCGGCGTTCTGTGGAGAAGAGTGAGGGCGTCGAGGCTCTGAAGCCCGTTAAACACCAGTTAAACGGCCCCGCGGAGGGCTGGCCTGCGGGCTGGTGCTGGTTCCCATCCGTTTTCGTGGCGCCGGGTGCGCGTGGAAGAGTTTCTGGGCCCCCGGGCCCGGGCCCTGTCCTCCCCGGTGACTGTGCCGAGGCCTCGCCGGGCTCCCACGCTCTCTCCGCCCTCCAGGCTTCCGCCGAGGCCGCGGGCCGGGCCCTGGTGCGGGAGCGCGTCCACGGCTTCCTGACGGACCTGTGCTGCTCGCTCCGGCACGGCATCAACTTCCATGACGCGTCCCTGGGAACCTCCGGCCGGTGAGTGTCCCGGAGCCTGGTGTGTCCTCGGGGGCCACCGCCAGGGACCACGCAAGCGCTGGGGGGCAGTCAGTCGTGCTGGGGGGGACTGGAAGGGAGCCCCTGCCTGACCGTCTCCCCGAGAGCGTTGGAGCCCGAGGCTTCTAGCCTGTGCCTCCGGGGAGGGCGGGGCCTGAGGCTCGGGCGTGGTTTGTCCTCCCGCAGGCGCCCAGGGGTGGGCCCCGCCCCCTTCCCGAGGGTGGCGTTGCTGCTCCTGTTAGCACGGGGGCCGGGTGGTCCCGCTGTGAGCGGCAGGACTCAGGTTTGACCCAGGATGTGTGGTTCACGGTCACCTTCATCGCCGCTCCCCAAGACGGCTGCTGACCAGCTAGGGTTCCCCCTCTTGCTTCATGTTTCCTAATGACAGTGCTTCATACAAGTCCAGGTTGGCAGATCCTTTAGACTGTGTAGCTCTGTCACTGCCAGGCCGCTCCCGTGGTTACCTTGTAGCAGCAGGCGGCCGTCTGTCCCCAACGGGCCTTTTGCCCGTTGACCGTGGAGTATGGGCTGGAGCCTGAGGGCCGTGCTTTGGGTCGGGGGCCTCAGTCTGGGACCGGCCGCCCAGCTGTGCCCTCGCAGCGGGGAGCAGCAGGGCGTGAGCAGCGGTTCACTCCTCTCGTCTGTGCTCGCACTCGTTCTGTTCCGGTTGTGGGCGCCGTGTTTCAGTCTGTGGGTTTCGCTCCTTCACGTGGCAGCACAGCACAGACCGTGTGTTCCTGATGCAATTTGCACGTTAAAGACGTTAAGCTTTTAAGAGGGTGGCTTTCTGATCGAGGTTACGTCCGTGTGCTTAGTGTGAGGGCTGCCTGTGGCATGTACAGCTGCCCCCCCCTGCAGCCTCTCGGACGTGGGGGTTCTTGGGGGGACACCCTGGCGGCTGCAGGGAGGCGGGTCTCAGGGCGAGGCTGTGACCCCACCCCGGCCCCTCGTCCCGCAGAGGAGGGAACCTGACGCTCCTGCACTTCCTGCTGGGGCTGAGGACGGCGCCGGAGGACGCGCTGGTGGCGGAGCTGGTGGCGAGCGTGCTGCGCGTGTGCCCGGACCTGCTGCACAAGTACTTCACCGAGGCCGCCTTCTCCTTCCTGCCCCGCGCCCGGGCCGCCTGGGCCCGCAACGTCGCGCTGCTGCGCAAGGTGGGGGGGGGGGGGGCCCCGGGTCCCAGCGCCGGGCCGGGCGGGGGAGGGGCCGGCCCCGGGTCCCAGCGCCGGGCCGGGCGGGGGAGGGGCCGGTCCCGGGTCCCAGTGCCGGGCCGGGCGGGGGAGGGGCCGGTCCCGGGTCCCAGTGCCGGACCGGGCGGGGGAGGGGGCCCGGGGCCCGCTGAGTGCGGGACGTGTGGGTCACATGCGTGCAGCCAGCTCGTCCTGTCACGGGTTCCAGCCGCGAGGGCTGTGGCCACGCAGAGTTGGGCTGGGAATGTCCCTGCTGTCTACCAGGCAGTCTTCCTCCACACACACACACACACACACACACACACTCACACTCACACACACACACACACTCTGGCATTTCCCCTCCCCCTTCTCGCTCTCACCCCCTCCTCTTCTCTCTCTCCTCTGCGGCCCCCATGGCGTGCGGTGCTGGGATGTTGGCTGCTGCCTCCCCGGGGCAGCGTTACCCTTTCCCTCTCCCCCTCCACGGCCCCAGTGCCTGTGAGCTGACCCCTGTGTCTGCCCCGCGGGCGCTGCTCTGGGAGGCTCCCGGGAAGCGGGGGGCAGGTGCAGGCCTGGGGGAGAGGCTCCTCTCCAGCCAGTGCCCCGAAGGAAATGACTTACCCTCACGGGAGTCTCTTTTTTATCTGTAGCCTCTTTATTATTATTATTCTTGTTATTGATTTCAGAGAGGGAGAGAGAGAAACATTCATGATGAGAGAGAATCACGGATCGGCTGCCTCCTGCACACCCCACACCAAGGATGGAGCCCACAACCCGGGCCTGTGCCCTGACCGGGAATCGAACCCTGACCTCCTGGTTCACAGGTCGATGCCCAGCCACGGAGGCAGGCCAGTGGGGCTCTGGAAGTGTTTTTATTTTCATGTACCAGGTCCTGCCCTGGGGGCTGCCAGGACCACGGAGAGCTCCCTGCACTTGCCAGGTGCCCGCGCTGCCCCTGCTGAGTGGCTGTGGGGCCGGCTGGGCTCAGTCCCTGCTGACGCCGCACCGTGGTGGGGGCTGGGCCACCCGCACGTCACTGGCCCGGCTGCCCGTCCGGTGCCGGCCACCAGTCTCGGGTGAAGCTTAGCTCCGCCCCTCACCTCTTTCCTCGGCCCAGATCTACGAGGCGCAGCCGGACATCTCCCGGGCGTTCCAGACCCGGGAGTTCATCCCGCTGCCCCGGCTGCTGGCCATGGTGATGGTGACCACCGTGCCCCCCCCGTGCAACAAGACCATGTTCACCCAGGCGCTGAACGTGAGTGCCTGCCGCTTCTAGAGTGTTCCCTGCTTGTCCGCTGGTCCGTGCCCGGTGCAGACCGCTGCCCCCCACCCCCCCGCCCGGCCCGGCGACTGTTCCCGGGGCGGCCTCCCTCTCCCCCCCGCTGGGCGTCTGTGCCCGGCGCAGCCTCCCCCTCCCCCCCCGGGGCCTGGCGCCTGTGCCCGGCGCAGCCTCAGGCCTGCGTGTGGCCCTCCAGTTGGACAGCACGTCGGTGCGGCGCACGGCCCTGGACCTGCTCCTGTTCGTGCTGAGGCGAGCGCTGCGGACCCTCGACTTCTGCCTGAGCAGCGAGGCCTGGCAGGGCCCCGGCGTGTACTCGGCCGCCGCGATGGAGGAGTTCGCGCGGCTCTTTCGCGAGGCCCTGAGCAAGGTGGGCGGGCCGGTGGGCGGGTGGGCGCGGGCCCGGGGCTGTGGGGGTGGGTGCCCAGTGAGCCCGCGGCCACCGGAGTGCGGGGGGGAGCGGAGCGCAGGGTCCCTGGTTCCCTCCTCTCCGAGTTCCTCCAGCAACTGCGGGCCCGCCCTCCCCGGCTGCACACACAGGGAGTGGGGCTGCACACACACACGGGCTGGGGCCACTCGGGCGGGGCGCTGGAACCCCTCTGCCTCCCCCCTCCCCGGGGGTCAGGAAGGCCACGGCCTGACACTGGCCGCTGTGGAGCCGAGGTCGCCCTGGGCAGGTCCCCAGGTCCCGGACACGTCTGCTTCCAGGGCCTCGCTCAGCCTGAGCCGTGAGGGGCTGCGGGCCGGCCATTGAGTTTCACCGCGTCCGGGTGCTCGGCTCGGGCGTCGGGCCTCAGGGCAGGGTGCCAAGGCTGGGGTGCGATTGCCCCCCTCCCGCCCCCCCCCCCGTTCTGTGCATCTCGCCGGGGGCTCGGTTCACGGTCTCTCATGGCCCCTCTCTCCCTTCCCTTCCAGGTCCTCCCGGACCTGAACACCGTGGTGTGGGTCTGGCAGTCCCTGAGGAGGCAGGACGGCCGGGAGGCGGGCGAGCAGGGCCGGACGCGGGACGGAGGGGCCCCCGCCGCCGGCGAGGCTGCCCCGGGCGGTGAGGCTCGTGGCAGGGCCGCTGCCGCAGACGGACGGCGGGGGGCCCGGCCTCGCTCAGGGGCGGGTTAGAGGCATCGTGCGCGGACTGTGACGTGTGTCACCGCGGTGCGCTCTGCACACTCCATCTGAGGACCCGGGCGCGGGGGCGGGGGGCGGCTGGGTGACCCTGGGGGTGAGATTCTCTGACTCGCCCCGTTAGCCGGGGGGCAGTGGGCTGTTTCTCATGTCTGTGTCCTGGGAGCCCACGGTGGCCCCCTCCCCCCACCGCTGTGTCCCCTCCCGCCCCCTCCCCATCCCCCATGCACAAGGCGCCAGGGCCTGTAGTCGCGTCCATGGTCTGTCCGCCGCGGCTCAACGCACAGTGGACGGTGGGGGGAGTGGTCAGTGTGTCTCCTGACGAAGCTTTCGTTTGGCCCAGACGACGCGGAGACCATCCTGCTGAAGGCCGTCCTGCTGCAGGTCATCTGCCTCTACCAGAGGGCAGTCCCCCACGTGGTCACGCAGTACAACTTCGACTTCAGCAAGCTCCTGCGGGGTGCGTCCCCCCTCCCCGCCCCGCTGTGCACGGCAGATTCTCACACACACACACGCACATGCACACCTGCCCCTCCGCTGTGCCTGCCAGTCACGCACACACACACACCCGCTGTGCCTGCCCGGTTCTCTTTCTCTCTCTCTCTCTCTCTCTCTCACACACACACACCCCCCACTGTGTCTGCCGGTCTAAACCCCCTCCCTGCCCCGCTGTGCCTGCCAGATTCTCTCACACAGCGTGTGAGGGACCCCAGGTGGGACAGACCCCGCGTCCCCTTTCACCCGGACACGCGCCTCCGCCTGGCCCTGGGCCGGACAGCAGCCTCCGTATAACGCACCATCTCTCCGCAGGGGTCATCTCGGAGCAGGCCCCGCGGGAGGAGGTGCCCCCCGTGCTGCAGCACCACCTCCTGCAGGTGGCCCTGGAGCTGCCCGCCTGCAAGTTCTCCTGGCTGAAGGCCCAGGTAGGAGCGGGCGCCCCTGCCCTCCACACCTGCGGCTCTGGCCGCTCTGTCACGGCTCGCTGGGCACAGGGTCCCGGCCACGAGGGCGGTCCAGGTTGGGGGGTAGGGGGGGAGTCCGCTGACGCTGCCGTCCCACCGCAGGAGGGCCCGGAGGCGGAGCTGCCGGGCGGGGAGCGCTCCGTGTTCTACCTGCTGATGAAGATGTTCGTGGCCAGCACCCACGCCCAGCTCCGGTCGTCCACCCGGCGCCTCATCGTCAAGGTGAGCCCTCCCTCGCGCCCTCCCGGCTCCGGGCCTGAGCTCCGTCCGCCAGGCTGGCCGGACCGAGGCCTCCCCCCGTTTAAGCCTGCGGGTCCTGGGCCGTTCGGGGCTGGCGTGTTGGGTGCCGTGTCCCTGAGAGGCGGCGTGCCGTGGGCGTGTGAGCCCCGTCGGCTCCTCGTGTGGGTCCTGGTGCTGCTTCCTGGCGGCCTGGTCACGGCCTCGCCCCAGGGTCACATCGAGCCGTCCTCCTGGACGTGGGCTGCACCTCGCCCGCCGGAGAGCCCGGGGCCCCAGAGGCTCGGGCAGCGGGCAGGCTGGGTGCGCAGCGGCGAGGGCCGCGTCACGCATGGTGCCTGGGGCTGTGCGGGTCTGGGAGAGTCCGGCCCCTGGCGCCGGCGTTCCCCGTGTGCGGGCAGGAGCAGAGTGGACAGTCCTCCCCGCCAGCACACGTGCTCTCCAGTCCCTCCGTGGAGCAGAGAACAGCGTTTAGTGAGAGTGTAGGGGGGTCCCCAGCCCTAGGACTTCCTGGGGTTCGTGTCCCATGGGGTCCCCACCCAGCCAGCCCCACCGAGCCAGGTCCCCTGACGTGCCGGCCACGTGCTCGCAGATCCTGCGGGACACGGGCGTGTTCGAGCACACGTGGAAGGAGCTGGAGCTGTGGCTGGAGCACCTGCACGACCCCGAGGAGCGCCGGCGGGAGGCCGTCCTCCAGTTCCTGGAGCGAGTGAGTGCTGCCCCGTGAGCAGAGCGTGGGGGGCGGGGAGGGAGGGGTCCCACCAATGGGGTCAGAGCCACCGCAGGCGCCTGGCCCCCTCCCGCTTCTTGCCAGCACCCGGTCTGTAAGGCAGGGGGCGACTCGGTACTTCTGCACAGGACGGGGGGCTGAGTGACAGTGAAAGCACCTGAGAGGCGTCATCTTAAATCCCTCCGAGCCCTTAACACCCTGCGGGAAGCTCTCGCTCTCGGGAGGCCTGTGAGCACCGCCGAGTTCCCGGACACTCTCCCCGCGTCCTCTGTGTCCTCTGCGGCCTTCTGACGGCTCTCCTCGGCGCTCGTGCCAGGTGCTGCTGACGCTGGTGGCAAACCCCTACACGTACACGGACAAGGCCTCCGACTTCGTCCAGGAAGCCAGCGCGCTGCAGGCCGCCGCCAAGCAGGACGCCGATGACGCCAGCATCCCCGTCTCCCACATCGACGGTCAGTGCCCGTCTCCCACATCGACGGTCAGTGGCCCCGTCCCCCACATCGAGGGTCAGTGCCCGTCCCCACATCGAGGGTCAGTGCCCCGTCTCCCACATTGAGGGTCAGTGGCCCCGTCCCCCACATCGACGGTCAGTGCCCGTCCCCCACATCGAGGGTCAGTGCCCCCGTCTCCCACATTGAGGGTCAGTGGCCCCGTCCCCCACATCGACGGTCAGTGCCCGTCCCCGGCACTGGGCCCGGCCGCCGGCGCCCGTTAGACGCTGAACCGGCATCGTGTTCGAGGTGGCAGAGCGCAGACCTGGTCGGAGCCCAGCCCACGTGGACACGCAATCGCCCTGCCTGTGTCCGTGGCGGAGGCGTGCAGGCCGCGCCACTGGGGGCTGGCAGGGCTGGCTTCACGCGGGCTGATCTGAGCTCCCCGGCCCTGCGTCCCAGCCTCCTCGCCGCGCGGCTGCTCAGTCCTCACGCTGTCAGCCTCG
>PVJN01053937.1:0-13571 GCA_004026805.1 Lasiurus borealis | reverse complement strand
GGGGGGGGAGGTGTTGGGCTGTCATGAAAAGGGAGGAGTGCATTGAAACTTAGGGGATCCACAAAAAGGCAGAGATCTGGAGATGTGTCCACTGTGTGCAGAGAGGATGGGTTTCTGATTGTACTGCTGTCTTATTTTAGCAGGAGGCAGACAGAACTTTCCAACTGCACTAAAATCGACTTCTGACTACACTGAACCCCAGTTTTGGCTGAAACCCTGGGCACCTAAACTCATATGGATCCCCAGAGTGCATGGGAACCAGAAAAGCAGAGGTCTGAAGGCACACACGCATGTGCACAGAGAGGACTGCAGTAACTACTGAGGTCATGGAGAGCCAGGGGCCGCCTAGGACAGGGATAACTGGAAGCTAAGGCTGTCTCTGCTCAACCCTGAGACTCCACCCCATCCAAGCTAAACACAGAGTCTTTTGCAATTTTGCAAATCTTGTATTATAAAGCTGACTCCAACACAGAAATTCTACCTGTGTAGCGAAAATGCAGAGACAAAGGAACAGATCACAAACAAAAGAAATGGAGGAAAATGAATGACTGGATATAGAGTTCAAAACCAAGCTTATAATGTTTTTCAAGAATTTCCTAGGAAAGATGGATAAATTTAGCGAGACTCAAGAGGAGATGAAAAAGGACCAACTAGAGATGAAAAGGGACCAACTAGAAATTAAACATACACTGACTGAAATAAAAAATATTATACAGAGACCTAACAGCAGAGGAATGCAAGAATCAATTCAAAGATATGAAATACAAAGAAGCAGAAAGCACTCAACTGGAAAAGAAAAAAGAAAAAAAAATCCAAAAATGTGAAGATAGTATAAGGAGCCTCTGGGACAACATCAAGGGTACCTACATCAGAATTATGGGGGTGTCAGAAGAAGAGAAAGAGCAAGATACTGAAAACTATTTGAAGAAATAATGACTAAAAACTTCCACCACCTGGTGAAAGAAATAGACTTACAAGTCCAGGAAATGCACAGATCCCCAAATAAAAGGAATCCAAAGAGGACCACATTAAGACACATCATAAATAAAATATGAAGAGCAAAAGACAAAGAGAGGATATTAAAAGCACCAAGAGAAAAAACAGTTAATTACCTACAAAGGAGCACCATATGATTGCCAGCTGATTTCTCAACAGAAACTATGCAGGCCAGATGGGAGTGGCAAGAAATATTCAAAGTTATGAGTAGCAAGAACCTGCAACCAAGATGACTCTACCCAGCAAAGCTATCATTCAGAATTGAAGGGCAGATAAAGAGCTTCACAGATAAGAAAAAATTAAAGGAGTTAATCAACACCAAACCAGTATTATATGAAATGCTGAAAGGTACTCTTTAAGCAGAGGAAGAAGAAGAAAAAGATAAGGATAAAAATTATGAACAACAGATACATATTTATTAATAAGTGAATCTAAAAATCAAGTGAATAAAAAATCTGATGAACAGAATAAACTGATATATATAATAGAATCAGGGGCATAAAAAGGGAGTGGACTGACAATTCTCAGGGGAAAGGGAGAGACTGGACAAAAATCATACACCTATGGATGAGGACAATGTGGAGAAGGTGAGGGCAAGGGAGGGTTGGAAGCCAGGTGGAGGGGGATTTGAGGGAGATAAAAAAGGAACAATTGTAATAATCTGAACAATAAATATTTATTAAGTTAAAAAAAAATGACAGAAGATAGAAAATAGCAATTCCTAAAATTGTAGGAAGTCTAAACTTATGAACTGGCCTACAATCACCGATACTTTATTCTACTGGTTAAGCAGTTACAAAGTCCAGATTTAAGAGAAGAAAACATAGACCTCCCTATTTATGAGATGAACATAAATAAAGGGGTTGTACTTTAAAATTCCAATTTAATTTTGTCATCAAGAAACATTTCTTGCCAAACACATAAGTTCTAGTATAGTAGTGATGATCCTTTATCAACAAATATATTATGAAATATATTGCTGAGATATTCTCCAAGCCAATAGGGATATAGTTCTCATCAATTAGATTGGTGACAGTAGATTTTATTTGCTTGGCAAGATACTTTGCCAGGGATTAATACTGACCCAAAATAAATTAATTAGATTCTATCTTCTAGAAATTTGGAATTGGGTCTGAGAGAGAGTCAATCACCTTTGAAAATGGATTGATTTCAGATAGGTAAACAAAAATTTTGCAGAGATTATTTCAGGCTACGTGCACACAGATAAAGTGAAATTGACTTAAAGAGAAATAAACAATGAATCAAATGAGATCAAAGAAAATAAAAATAAATGATAAGTAGATTTCTGATCATTCCCAGATTTTATTCCCTTAGTCATTAATGCAGTAATTCATATTTGCTTATTTTTACCCTGGGTTAGTCGCTATGATGTGTGCTGACCACTAGGGGGCAGACACTCAACACAGGTGCTGCTCTCTGGTGGGTTAGTGCACTCCCACAGCCAACCTCCCATGGCCCCTCTCCCCAGCTGGCTGGTCCCCCTAATAGACCCCAATAAGAGGGCCAGCAGGCAAACCTCCCAGAGTCCCTCCCCCAGGCCAGCCAGCCCCCAATAGACCTCGATTGGCTGGCCAGGCAGAGGGACTCCACCTGTGCACAAATTCATGTTCCAGGTTTCTATATAAACTGTGAATTGAAAAGGGGCCCTGTTTCTTATGTTGACAAAACAAACATGAAATTTTCATATAAGAGAAGCTTTTAGATTGAACGTAGGTTTTTTAGATAGGGTTTTCAGAAATAGCCTTAATTTCTTGGTTAGTAACATATTCTACATAGATGTACTGTTCATTTAATAATCATAAATCTTCATTATAACTTCTTAATAAAATTGGCTATAACTTTATATAATGCATATCAGAAGTAATTACAATTATTCAATTCAAGCAAAGAACTGATAAGATTAAAGTGAGGCTTTAATCCCAAAGATCCCCTACTATGTATGACAAAGGAATATAATTTTCCCTTCTCCCACCCTTTAAATTAAAAAGATACTGTCAGGGCAAAAAACTAGTTGTTAAGAGCTAAAAGTGAGGGCATGTGGATCATAGGCCATCTGTTTGCTAATCAGCTTTACCCAATGGAAAAGTGAGCTTTCTTATACCTTCTTGACTGGAAAGTATTTTCACAATTTGAAGAACAGTGCCTTTTGTTAGGCCCCTACTATCGCACAAAAAGTGGGAGAAACAGTGCTGTCTACCTTGAAGACTACATTTCTAAGGAATGGTTCCAAGTTTCCAGAGAAAAGGCATCCCTGCTATGCAAATCTGGCAAAAAAAATTTTAAAAGATTTACATCTGATAAGGAAGATAAATAATTTGCAATTACTAGTTGTCTAAAGTAAATGCTCAAAGTAAAGGGAGGTCAGACATTTGAGTTTAGATCCAGTGAATTATATTAATAACAGTGGCTAGGCCAGAGGTCAGAGGCAGGAAGAAGTTTATCTAGCAGATGATTAAGCTCAGGGAATAATTAAGGCTTCATGGATAAAAGGATATAGGGGAGACAAAGAAAGATGTATTATAATGGATATTTATTATAGATATTATACATGCATAATATATATCTCTATACAGAACAAGTAGTTTAGTATAGCATTATCTATTGTAAACCAGCATACATATCTGAACATCATTGAGTATATATTTAGATACATCTCTATATATAAAAGCCTAAGTGACCCATGGCTGGTCAACTGGTTGCTGTGATGCACACTGACCACCAGGGGGCAGATGCTCAATGCAGGAGCTTCCGCCTGGTGGTCAGTGCACTCTCATAGCAGGAGTGCTGCTCAACTGAAGTGCCTGCCGCTCATCTTCATCAGTCTTTATGACCCATCCCTGTGGCCCACCAGTCTGGCGATAGCCACTCACTCCCCTACTAGTCCTGTAGGTCCAATCTCTGGAGAACAGGCCAGGCATCAAAGGAGCAGCTCTGCTGGCATGATCCAAATAGCACCACAGGCCTCCTGCAAGTTCGCCTTGGGCACCACCACTGCTCTCCTCCCTTGATTCTCCACAAGAAAGAAATGCTATAAAAGCGGTCACCAAGTGGATCCCAACAACCTATGCAAACATTTGGTCCTGGGCTGATAAGGGAGTTTAGCACCCATTTGGAGGGCCAATTGTGCCTCACCCTCCTCAGGGCAGGTGCCAGATATAGGACTCATGGCTGGTGAGTGCCATTGCTGTGGAGCAAGCCTCTCCCAGTGGGGACTGATTGGGCGTGAGCCTGCAGCAGGTGCAGCAGGGCTGAGATGAGCAGGAGCAGCTGGCAGGAGCAGCAGGTGGCAATGGACTGCCAATTTCGACCGGATCCCCGCAGGCCACCCTGAGAGACCCCACCCATTCATTAATTCATGCATTGGGCCTCTAGTATATAATAAATTTAAAACAAGATTTTAATGGCAAAGATCCCCTAGTGTATATGACATTGAAATATAATTATATACTATTTCTTTAAAAAAATATTATTGAAAATGTTAAATATGTCCAGTTTTTTTCCCCTTCAGGCTATTCTGCCTTCTGCCCCAGGCTTTTAACACCCTATTATCTGTGTCCATGGGTTATGCATGTATCCATACAAGTTCTTTGGCTGATCATCTCCCATTTATCCACCTTCCCCCGCCTTCCCTCCAAGAATCCACACTCTGTTCCATGATTCCATGTCTCTAAGTCTACTCCATTCATCAGCTTTTTTTTTTTTTTGGATTCCACATATGAGTGAAATCATGTGATACTTGTCTTATAATATTTATAATACTATACTGTAGTAAAAAGACAAAAGTCAAGGAACTTAAGACTTGTCTGTAACCAAAGATTTAGTATTTCATGTTAATTTAAATATTCAACACATTTAATTAAAATTCATTAATTTAGAAGGTAATAGTTGAAATAAAGTTATTTGCTTAGGTGGCTAGGGGTTTCTTTTTTTAAAATAATATTTACCTTTCAGAGATTTGTATTTAAAAATAAAATGCCCCAGACAAGAGTTCTTGGTATTTGCATTTTAAAGGTTCTGGGACTTTGGTTTCAGAAAGTCAATTAATTATCTTTAGGCCTCTTGAAATGAATAGAGGAGGTTAGAGAAGTTAAAAGGATTTGGTGGGCTTTGAATTGTTTCTAGAATCACACGTCTGGCCCTGTAAAGTCTGCATTGTAAAACAAGGACTGAATTTTTTTATTTTTATTTTTTATTTTAACATCTCAACAATGGACTGGCAAGTTGATTCACACATTTTTGGGGGGAGGAAAGGAATGTTTCTTTTTATTTGGGTACAGTTTTCTAGTTTACAGAAAGTACATAGCTTAAGGTCAATTCTGAGAACCATAAAGGCTTTTAGATATATGGAACCTCTGTCCATTTCCCTTGGGAATTATAAAACAGATTCCTAGTTGAATGGTGCCATTAACCAGCCAAACCAGGTCATGTTATAAAAAAGATTACTTTTTTTCTTGACAGTCCCAGAGTCAAATTTCTCCCAAACAGGGAACTCTCGAGGCACCATGGCCTGGTTTCTTGTGGGGAAGCATGAGATTTGGTTGGGAAGTTTGTAAGGAGGACATTCTGAAAAAAAGAAACTGTGCAGAAGGCTGCCTGCCCTGAGGAGAGTGCTGAAGGCAATGCCCCTAATTATTCATTGATCTTTCCAAATAAGTCTGTGCCCCGGGTGTTAAATGGAATACTTATGCTTAATCTTTTGGATGTTTTTGCTTAAAAGACACTACAAACACATATATCCTCCCAAGATTACTTACCCTAGTGATTGTATCTAAAAGATAAACTTTACCTCAAACTGCTGCTACAATAACAGTCTAACAAGGCAGGCAATTGAGACTGCCTTGTTCCTTTATCCAGGCAATCCCTTAGACCTTTTCTTTCATAGCAAATATTGTGTTGGAGCAATTCATTCATCTCTTGCTCAGGATCTGATGGCCAGGCCCAGTAGTTCCCCATCTACAGAGAGACATTTGTAGCACGCTGAGAGTTAATGGCAAGTCTCTGGGCTATTCGGGACCATTCTGAGTAGGGTGGGCCCTCTATTAAGAGTTTCTCAGACTTTCATGGAAGTTAATAATGAAGAAAAGATGATTAGTAAACGTTTAGTCAGTCTCAAGATCAGTTTCTTCTTGGGGAGTACCCTTTTTAAAATCATCATTTTCCTTTTGGTTCAGTATCTGGTTCATTTTGTTCTAAATACATATTACCCTCCTGGAAAAAGCATATGTGGGCATCAGAGTATCAAGAAAATCTCTTCCTATTAATACCTTGAATCCCAGCAAGCTGGGATTCTCCTCACAGGTTCTTGTCTCACAAAGTTTGAAGAATAAATTCACAGACTAAAAGATGTTAAGCAAAAGTGTGGGAGTTTATTGCAAGCATATACAAACTCCTCCTGAGGAGGGATCCCCAAAGTGGGAAAAACCTGCTCTCTTTATAAAATGGGGAAAAAAAATCAGTTCAGTGAGTCTCTTTGTCTTCATGTTTATAAATGCTGGCAGCCCTTTGTCTGTTCATGCCACTTTCTAATTGGACCCTTTCTTAATTTATGTCCCACATGCTTTCTGAATTGGTAACTTTCCCCCTTTTTCCTGTATGGCATCAGTTTCAAAGTTTCAAAGGTCACCCAGTGCTCCACACCCTTCTTCTTCCCTTTATCTTATAGCATTCTTGAAAACATTCTGGCAGCTTGGAGCTGATTCTGCCAGTCATCTTCTCCCATGGACCAACCCCCTTTACCAAACTACCTCTCCTGTCTCTGAATTCCTTTCACTATCAGGTGAATTGGGGCTGATTTGACTAGTAAAAATATATGTTGCCTTATAACATGCCCTAGTTGAAAGGGTGAGGTTGCGATTTTAAAACAGTCATTGGTTGGTAAGGTACCTCTACCATTTGCACAAAAGCTTTACTCTGAGGTAGGGAAACTTAGTTGGGTAGGGGTTATGAAGGGATAAAGTAACCCCAGAATTTGCAATGGCCTTAATAATTTCCCCTTTCATCATAATTTTAATTTCTCATAAAGTATTAGTAAGAAGAGAAAATATCTTCTTATAGTCCTTAGAGCAGCCCTATGCTTACTTCTGTTTTCTTTTTTGCAAATCCCATTTTAGTTTTATACAATTGTTCTTATGGTAACCTGGATTTTTACAGTAAAAACTGCCTCCTGTATAATTTCACAGCAGACCCTATTTAATAATTATGTTGCCTCACTCTCAGAAAATAGTAGGCATATTAATTGGAATAGGTCACAATAGTTATTACATATTCTAAGAGTTAATTTTTTTTGTGAATCCATCAGGGTCCTGGATAAGGTGTGGTTCCTCTCTAGTTGAGACCAGTGTTTTTTGTTTTTGTTTTTGTTTTTGTTTTTGTTTTTGTTTCCACCAAGAGATCTGTTAGAATTCAGAGTCTCATTTTCCTTTAAATCAGTAGAAGATGGAGGAGACAGCAGAGGAAAGAAGAAGGGAGGGGAAGGGCAAGTCTGGACAAGGAAGCTCTGAAAGCAAAGGATGTAATGGAGGAAATATAGAAGGAGGAAGAATGGAGTGTAAGGCATTTACTAGCTTCAGAATATTTTAGAGATTGTCTCTAAAATGTCTTATTAATTTCTTTTTTTAAAGAATTTATTTGTGCTTCTCCTTAAAAGCTTTTAATTTCCAAATCAAGATATTCTTCACATTCATTCAGTTTAATTTCAGAGCCAGCATTTTTCTAATTTTTCATGCAAAATATTAATTTGTGTTTCCAATTACAACTGCATTTTGGCTATTTTTAAGTTGATGTTTTCTAGTTAAATCTTCCTATTTCTGTAAAGCACTTGTAAGTAAAAGCTTCCTATCAAGACTATTAAACGAAGATTGGGGTTTGGAAGTTTCCAGCACACTTTTCCATGTTAATTTTAGGGTTGTGTTTGTTTGTTTCTTTTTTCTTTCATATCTGCAGAATTGAAAAAAAATTTCTAGGGATGTTATGTAATAGGTCAAAGTGTGCCAAATATGAGTTGAGCTCCACAAGGCTCTTATTCAATCTCTCAAACCACATTCAATCTTCTTAGGTGCTTCCCTTTCTCTCCTGTTTGTATAAAACAACTGGAAGGGTTCAGGGTGTTGGCAGACCAAGCATTATGGGAGCCCCTGATGAACCTGTGAGTTTCACTACAGTGCGAGTTAGAATTTCCCTAGGGGACTCCTGTCCATCATGAGGAATGACCTCTGACTCCTCTACAAAGGAGTCCTGAGATTCAGACTAGAGGAGGGATGTACCTCGTTATCTTCAGAGCTGAATGAGTTCAGCTCTTATTTAGGTGAAGGACTTTTTTGCTCAGACTCTCAGAAAGCAACTGTAATTAAAAAACTGAAATCAAAACCAGTCACCCATTTTTTTCCCTTCTGCTCACCTTAGCTGGGATTCTGTTAACCTTAGATACACCTTGAGGACTTAAAAATACTGCTCAAATAAAGTTACACCCTCTACCAAAATCAAGAGAAGGTCCTGGGTCCAAGAGTCAAGTCACCCAAGTTCACCCAGTGGACAGGGAACTGGTGGGCTCAGTGGACCTTTTGCTGATCATAGCACCAGGTCTGTGGGGTGTTCCTGAGTGAGCTTCTTTGGAATTATGCCAATCATGCCAAGTAATGTGAACATAAGAAACATTCAAGCCTGTAAATAATTGTTTGTGAGTTTGAGTCAAACTGTTGACAATTGCTGGGAAGCAGAATCTCAAGGATTGAGATAAGGCTCCAGAGAATACAGTTTGCATCTTGTTTTATATATCACAATCAGAAGAGGATATGTAAATGGTTATATGAAATCCATTGGTGGTAGAAAGGGAGGTGGAAGAAAGCAAAGTGTGGAAATCTCTGGGATTGGAATAGAAGTTAAATGATAGACACATATTATTTTACTTATATGTGTGTAGAATAATTAACAGTCAACAATTATTTCAATAACAATGAGGGTATCTGTGGTCTTTCAGAGTGGTGCCTGTCTTTGAGGAGTCCAGAAAAAGGAAAATTGCTTTGACATTTCAATGATAATATCATCGATGCAAAAAGACAATAGGTTCAGTTAAGGTCAAGATTGACCTTTGTCCGAGAAGATACCAACTTCAGACATGACAACTCACCATAAACTGCTTTTTAACTTAAAAAGTGGTAATTTGAGATAATCCTTTGTGGTAACTTTAGTTCTCTGAGTTTGCAAGGCTGCCACACAGACCTTCCTTGAACTATTCAGGTTAGTATGTGGCCCCCATTCATTCACAATGGTGATGGAAGAAGACTTGACTTGGGGTAATGAGCACACTATACAATACACAGATGATGTTTTATAGAATTTTACACCTGAAACATAATTTTGTTAACCAATGTCACCCCAATAACTTTAATAAAAATTTTGCAGCTTTTCTACCATATTAGAGATTCATTGATGGCAGTGTTCAAACTGAATACATACTCTCCATGTGAGAAGAAAAACAGATTGTAATTTAATAAAAATTTTATGGTTTGTGAAAATAATGAGAAATAGTATAGATTATTTTATGAAAATAAAAATAATAGCTAGCAATTATTAAATATATTCTATATAGTAGTCACAATGCTAAGTGCTTAATATATGTAATTTTGTTTACTTCTTACAACTATCAATGATTTCCATATGAGAAACTTAATTCTCTGATATGGTTACATGCTGAGGTTGAACAGCAGACCCTGAGTGATGGATGAATGAGACACGTTTCTGTGAAAGACAGGGCTAAGGGACTGCTTGGCTTGAGAAACCAAAGAGCCCTGTTGGTTTGCCTCCTTAGGCTTTTATTATAACAGCAGCTTGAACTAAAATTAACTATTATATTTTACCAGTAGGGTAAGTATCTTTGAAAAGACACATGCCTCTGCAGAGTCCTTTAAGCAAGAATGTCTGAAGACTAAACACAAAGACTCCATTAAAACACCCAGGGACTTGGACTTTTTGGAAAAGACAAGGCAGGATCTGTCGCCTAATGATAAGGACCACTTAGAGGCCTCCAACCTTTTGGAGATTCCACCTTACAGACTTTCCTATCAAGTCCTTTGCTTCCCCACAGTTAAGTAACTATTTCTGACTAATAAAAGTAGTAAGTGGTGTTATGGCAGAAATCAGGTCAATGGGAAATGACAAACTAAATGCACTCAAAGTTCAGAAAAGGACTGTTTATTTTCACCCATAATGGCCCAGTGGAGTCCCCTCCAAAGGCTGAGCACCAAATGCAGTGGGGCTTTGTCTTAAATATATCCCCAGGTACTTTGTCTCCTATGTATGACATACATACACATTCTAGACATTCTTTCTACATTACATGCTAAGCTTCCAGATATTTCACATCCATTGCAGTTCGCACTGTTAGGCTGTTGTCTTAGGGGCTTACTCACAAAGAACAACAACCTGTAATTATTGGAATCTACAGTCTAGGTCAGTGGTAGGCAAACTCATTAGTCAACAGAGTAGCAAACTGTGGCTTGTGAGTTTGCCACAGTTTGCCGACCACAGGTCTAGGCTACAGATGTAGGACTTGGTTCCTTATCTGAACCTAGAGGAAAGTCTTTGGGCCATGGGCAGAGAATGCCACATGTGTACACACACAGACCTCCCTTGCTTCTCACTGTCAATCAGCCAAGAAGCAAGCGAGATTACAGAAGCCAGGGGCAGGGTTATGGCGGTACAGATCTATCTGCTTTTGATTTGCCTTCTCAGTGGTAAGGTGAAATTTATAAGAAGGCCTAATTTTAAAACATGTTTTTGTTTGGGACTATATATATATATATATTTCTGAGAGGAAAGGAGAGGGAGACAAGAACATCAATGATGAGAGAGAATCATAGTACCTCTGCCTCCTACATTGCCCCCTACATACGCCTCCTCCCTACCCCCACCACTGAGGATCTAGCCTGAAAGCAGGCATGTGCCTTGAAGATGAATGGAACCACGACCTCTTGGTTCATAGATTGATACTCAATCACTGAGCTACACCAGCCGGGCATATTTGGAACAATTTTAATGAGCTGTATAACCTCAAAACAACCAACAAAATTTAACACATATTTTGCAATGGTGATTGCTTATTTAATACAAGTTAAGATTGCTATAACTGCCTATTAAAACAGTAGATCTAATATGTAAATCAGAGTAAAGTACAAATTTTTTATGAGTTCATGAGTATCATTATTTTTGATGCTGCATGCCTTTCAATACTGTTTTATATGTATTGACCAAAACTATTACTATCTATGTGAAAATACTGTGTCCCTACTAGTGCTACATAACATTTTACCCCAGAATCTAATATCTTCAAATAATAATTTTATTTTGCTCCAGGTTTCAAGAATGGCTCAATGGTCAATTCTAGATTGAGGTCTTTCATGTCGTTGCAGTCAGATATTGATGGAGTCTGCAGACATTCAAAATGGCTCACTTACTTAGTTTAGGGTTGATACTGGTTGCCTACTGTGAGCTCATTTGCAGCTGAGTGTCAGGTCTTCCCAGCCTGACAACCTCATGGGGGTCAGACTTCTCACATAATCGCAGTATCACAAAAACATGTTCAAAAGTCACAGGTTATAGCTTCTGCTGCTTTCTATTAGCTACAAACACGTTACTAAATTCAGTAAGAAGGGAAAAACTTCATCTCTTTATGGGTATTATGTCAAGGAATTTGCAAATATGTTTTGCAACTTTCACCAGTATATTGGGGATATACTGGTACATATAACACAAAATGATTATCTTCAAATACAGTAGGAATTAAAAACCAAAAACTTTATCTAAGTACATAATTTATTTAAAAATATCTCAGTAAAACTTTTTGTATACTTTATCTTACTTTTTTCCTATTTGAATGTATTCTACGTTTATTTGCCAAATTGGAAAAATACTTGAATGAATAATGAAATATTAGGTCTCTAACCCAATGATAACTACTATGATACAATATTTCTTTCTAGCCTTATTAAGATCACAAAGAAGTCTTACTTAAAATTGAAATATATAAAATATAATTCTCTTGGTTTATCATTTCCTATGCATGTTGCTCAGTTCTCCTTTTGTTTCCAATGTCACACAGGTTTCTAGAATAGGCCCGGTCCCATCAGCATCTCTTTAGGCTATATGGTAACCAGTCTGCAGGCATCCTCAGTCACTGTTCTATTATTCTAATACCAAAATTTTTAAGTTATTTGGTAACATATAGTACATTTAATGTTTAATAGATAATATTAATCCCTTGCCTTATTTATTTTTCATTATCTTTCCTTACTTGTCTACATTTCTACATGAATTAAACCGAGATAACAACTCAACTCTGTATTCTCTTTCCATGTTCCACAGAATCTCAATGCTGCTAATTCCCAACACAAAGGCTTCTCAGATTAGTATAGCTTTATCTTATCTGAGTTGGAAGGTATCAGTGGGAATCAGTCAAAAAGGTCTCTTTATTTTTCTCTCAGTTAGAATATCTTTATTGAAGCAAAATGTTTCCATTCATAGAAAATATTTCTTTATTTAGATTTCTTAATATTGTATTTAGAATAATGTTTCTTGGATTTTCTAGTATATGACATATTTTGTGTGTGTGTGTGTGTGTGGTTGCTTATTAGTAATGTGTTTTTGTTTCTTCTTTGTATGTGTGAGTGTGTGTGTGTGTATGTGTGTGTGTAGAAATTTCAAAATAAAACTTGTTTTTTCAGTAAATGTGAAAATGACTGGATTTTAAACATTGAGCAGTTGAAATAAATATAAAAAACATAGTCTCTTGCCAAGACCGGTTTGGCTCAGTGGATGGAGCGTCGGCCTGCGGACTGAAAGGTCCCGGGTTCAATTCCAGTCGGGGACATGTACCTTGCTTGCGGGCACATCTCCAGTGGGGGGCATGCAAGAGGTGGCTGATCGATGTCTCTCTCTCATTGATGTTTCTGACTTTCTATCCCTCTCCCTTCCTCTCTGTAAAAAATGAATAAAAATATATTTAAAAAAAAAACATAATCTCTTCTCTCAGAAAAATCATATACGGGGTTCTGACAACACAAGAAAATAAAACATTAGATGTGGGTAGCATAAAATATATATTTTATATAAATGACAATCTTAAATATTAATATTAATATTTTTAATTAAATCAGTTTTACTTCTGGCCCAATAACGTTAACAACTTTTAGAACACTCTCCAAAATACAAAGCAAGGAAAACTGAAGACAAGAAAAAGATGCCTAGTAATCCTAGGGAAGTTGCAACTGCTGAAATTCCTAACTAAATAGAGTGACATAACTGCAATTTAAGTGTAAGCTATAGTAAAGGTAATTTTACATGACTTAAAAAAGAAAGCATTTTAACATTCAGAATTGAAGGGCAGATAAAGAGCTTCACAGATAAGAAAAAGCTAAAGGAGTTCATCAACTCCAAACCAGTGTTATATGAAATGCTGAAGGGTACTCTTCTAGAAGAGGAAGAAGAAAGAGGTAAAAGACAAAAAATTATGAACAAATACATAGCTATCAACAAGTGAATCTAAAAATTAAGTGAATTAA